>PVJC01019444.1:0-30238 GCA_004026665.1 Murina feae
TCGGAGCTGAGCTGAAGGGCGCAGCTTCACTTTCGCTCCTGCCGCAATGGAAAGGGCTGTTTACTCAGGTCCGTGAGTGGCGGCCGCCATGTTGGCTGGGCTAATTTGCATACAGCCGCTCTGATTGGCTGGTGGGCGTGGCTTACCCTGTCTCAGAGAAACGGTTAATTTTAATATTTCGCTTTTATTAGTTTAGATAAAGTTTTACAAAGATTGGTACATATATCGCCCCGTTAGCACAGTAAGCAGTGTGTCAGGTTCATGCTTATACTCTTAAGATAACGATTCTCAAACTTGGCTGCACAGTGAAAACATGGGGCGAGCAGGCCCCGGCTACGTTTAGAGTTTTTTTAGACTCTCTGGCTGCTGCTAAAGTATAGACTGGGTTGAGAATCACTGCCTGAGAGGGACCCCTCTGTATTTCTCACATTCATTAATGTTAAGTGATTTATCTAAAACCTGGGCCTTGAAAGACCCCTAGGATTTTGGTTGTCTATTTCCAACAATGAGAGTGTACTGCTATGGGAAGAAAGTAGTCAAAATTATTAGGTTGGGAGCTTCCCATCCTGACCCATGATTCTCAGCAGCAAACTACTAAATGTGTAAAACATGAGGATATTCTTTTGTACCATAAAGGTTTCAGGGAATAAATGAACCCCAATCCTGCCTCTGTGTAGGTGACACATGAAGTAGCTCAACGTTTTATTTGAAACCTCTGGAAAAGCTTCCAACAGCTCTCTGAGCAGTGGCGGTGCATGCGTAAGTACCCTTCCTGACTATATACTTGACTAGAAAGGTGAATGGTTTTTGCTAAGGAATTAAATTCAATGACATATCAGGCTTTATTTCCAATACCTTGAGTGATCCTATGATTTCCAAAATGTGCAAAAGACTTTCTTATCCTTCCTTTAACTTTGGCAATGAAGGCAAAGTTCATGTTTAATATTCAGTGGTGGTTCAGGACTTTTTCTAGACTGCAGTTTGAGGGGAATCAGCTCAGAAATATTTTTTTCTTGGTTTGTTTTAAATATACAGAGATAGTGTTTCTTAAGCCTTTGATAAACGTTTTTGGAGATGAAATTAAGCCCTGTTTCATATTTATGTTGTTTGTAAGAATGAGAAACATAGATACTTAGTGGTTTGAAGTGAAACTGTTTTGTACATTTTACATAATGCTCTGCAGTATCATAATTTTAATGTACACCAGAGTCAGAGAAAAATACAGCTTGCCATTCAATTTTACCTGCCAAAGCCAACAGGAATGGTAAACAGCAAAATGATAACTGGGAGAAACGAAATCTTTCATGAGCGTGTCTTTTTGCTTTAGTTTAGCCTTTATATTTAGACAAATTCGGAATGACCAAATAAGAAAGGAAAGGTGGATAATATTTACAGACCTCAGATCTAGAGGTTCAACCCATGAGGGAGGAGAGAAGGAGCAATGAGAATCAACAGCTTTGTGAAGGTTGAACAGACTGAAGCAATACAGCATTTGGCCAGTAGACCAGGATTTGACTACCTGTTAAAATGCATAGGAATTGTCTGAAAATCAGTGTAGCAGAGAACCTGATAAAAAAAAAAAAAGTGACAGTAAATAATGCCGTAAATGACATCCTTCTTGTATTTTGGCAATGGTCATGTCTACCTGCAGGATCACCAGTCATTGTGAGTGTGGGCCAGTGGTCAGCGCCCCTTCATCACTCCCATCCCTCTGGGTCTCCTGCCCTGCAAGTCTGAGACTCCCTTTTTTGGAGGAGGCTGAAACTACTCTCCATTAAAGAGTATGCTTTTCACAGGGAAGTAAAATGTATTTAAGCAAGTGATAAATGCTCCCTATTTCTGCGGGAGAAATAGATTGTATTTTAATCGAGCCAGATATTACCAGCCTGAATGAGCAGAAACTGCTCATCTCTCCTAGAAAAGTATTTCATTCTGTCACTGGGGTTCTGCAATAACCCTGTGGATGGATGCATTTCACCCTTCCCCCAATCTCATAATGTTTAACTACTTGTTTAACAAGTTAGGCAATAAGAATCTAATTTGCATTTGATTAATAATTAGAAGAAAGTTAGGAACATTCATGAATTTCAGTCATTTAAAAGTGTTCACCACCCCCATAACCACTACTTATGGTCAATTAAATACCTCATTATGGAAGAACTAAAGGCCCGATGCACAAAATTCGTGCAAGAGTAGGCCTTCCTTCCCTCAGATGCTGGCACTGGCTGCCCTCTGGCACCCAGGATCTGGGCTTCCCTCACAGCCCTGGCTTCGTCCAGTTTAATTAGCATATTATGCTTTTATTATTATAGATTAAGGTCAAGTCACGTTCATTTACTTGGGGTGGTAGAGACTTTCCTGAAGGCCTCCTGGTTTTGATAGAAAGATTGGTCCCAAAAATCTGTGCCATGAACTAGTCTATGTGGCTTCATAGAAGATCATACACTGTAGCAAAAATATGAAAAAGGAAAACAAACCAAAATAATCTGCACACACAGGGGCTCTGTTTACTGGGTGCAGTGCAGGGGGTGAAGCAGACTTAGTGGTCTGCATGATTGAGTGTTCTCTCGGTAAGCCCTGGGTTCTGGCCACCCTGTCAATTTTGTCATCACCTCTTAAGAGATGTGGACCCTGGTATATCTCAGCTCCAGTCTTCTTGTTTGTACGTTGAGGAAAAGAGCTGGCACAGGCAATGACATGTATTCATCCTTAGGCATTAGGATGACTACATTTCCCAGCCTCCCTTGCAGTGAGGTTTCAGGGAACACATGACGAGCTCTAGAGCTGGGGAGTGTGGGGAAAAGGAAGCCCTCCAGTTGCCATCTGACTCTTACAAACCTGCAGCCACGCATTCCCCTGACTGCAGTGACAGAGACCTCATGTTCCACATAGGGTTGCTACGAGGATGAGGGATGATGGCCAACCTGTGTGATTATATGTGAGCATGAAATAAATGACATTTTATTAAGGCACTGAAGTTTTAGGTGAGGCTTTCATGCTCCCCTTATCCTTTCTCCTTCCCTCCTTCCTCCCTGATACTATAACACAACTTAGCAAATCCTGAGTAATGCACACTTTGCACAGTGTATAGATTAAACAACCTCAAGAATACAATGCTGGGGACATAGAAGTGCATAGTAAGCCTTTTGATATATTTACTATTGTTATTATTTTGTATGATCCAAACTCATTATTTCAGAGATAAAAACGATGAGGCTTATAGAAGTTAACTAATTTGGTATATGGCTAAACATTTCCAATCTAGGATTCTTTCATATACACTGCAATCTTCCTAAACCAGATGCACCAATCAGTGAAATAAAAATTTAGATACAATGAATCTGTTGAGTTCAGTCTATTAAAAACAACAGCTGAATTTATTTAAAGAAAGCAGCTAATTCGTTGATGTTTTAGAGATAACCAAACAATGCAGATCTCCATTTCATAATAGTTAAATGACTCTTATTAGGAACTTAGCTGACTATCTTTACATCCACCCATGAAATTTTTTTACATCTTTGAGGAGAGGGATCATTCCTACCTCCTCTCCCCCCCGCACCGCTAAATTCATTTGATAAACATTCTAGAAGTAATGACTTACTTTTTTAAAAAGGACTCTTTAAGAAATTCTCAGTAAAC
Organism: Murina feae; assembly: GCA_004026665.1. Taxonomy (NCBI): domain Eukaryota; kingdom Metazoa; phylum Chordata; class Mammalia; order Chiroptera; family Vespertilionidae; genus Murina; species Murina feae. The sequence goes on from PVJC01019444.1 coordinate 3,640, forward strand.
ATGTTACTTGAATGAGATATAATTTATTAAATTGCAGAAACATGGAGAATACAATAATTACCATAAATATTTTTTTTACTTCAAGTACTTTTCTAATACCTCTATAAATTACTATAATTAAACAGTGATATTTGAGTTAGAATTTTTTTCTCTTTGTAGCTTTGCATTGTGAATTAATACATGGCAATGATTCTGCTTATGGAATCAGGCAAATTTCCCTAGTTCTGTGGAATCCAGAGGCCTTTGGGACATAATGCACACCCACTTCCCAAGTGAGAACTCTAGAGCAGGCAATATAAAATTTTCATTAGTTTGCTATTTAAGCTAAGTGTGCTTATGTATCAAGAGTTTTCAGAACAGTTTTCAGTGTAGCATCTTCAACATAGTATTCAGCATAATTTTCAACATATGTGGTGGTTCAAAGGAGAGTGGAACCTAGGGAGTGTACTGATTGCTCTATATCCAACCATCTTTGAGATCTTAGGTAAGTTACTTCTTCATTTTTAGCCTCAGTTTTCTCATTTATAAAATGAGAGTAAGTCTTACCTTAAAGGATATTACAAAGTTAACTGTAATGTGAAATGCATATTGTTTCACAGGAAATCTACTCTATAAAAGCAAAATATTAAAATTAACCGTTTCTCCGAGATGGGTAAGCCACGCCCACCAGCCAATCAGAGCGGCTGTATGCAAATTAGCCCAGCCAACATGGCGGCCGCCACTCACAGACCTGAGTAAACAGCCCTTTCCATTGTGGCAGGAGCGAAAGTGAAGCTGCGCCCGCTCAGCTCAGCTCCGATTAAACTGCCTCTACCAAAACACAGATTTGAAACATTTGAAACAATGTAACAATCATAGAATCCTCCGGAGCTGAAGGAAAGAGCAGCTCCCGCCTAACCAGTAAAAGTAACAATTGTTTCATTATAGACGCTGTGAGGTGAAGCAGAGGAGGCTTCAGTTAGTTAGAAGGCCGCCTTAAAGGAACAGTGTATCAATTATAGAAGATAACCCCAGGCCTTCAAGGAACAGTATCAATTATAGGAGAAGAAACTCCAGAACCTGCGTCCAGCCAGCCTTGCTGGGACATTGGGTCAATGGGAGCTGTGGGCAGCCTGAAAGCCCCTCACCCAGGCTGGTCAGGCACGCCAGCAGGTGGACATCCCCTGAGGGGTCCTAGACTGCGAGAGGGCACAGGCCAGGCTGAGGGACCTCCCGAGTGCACAGAGCGGCTGCAGGGCGGGACAGCACAGGACCCAGGACTCGTGAGTGGAAAAGAGGTGGCAGGGTTGGAGGGCACCAGGAAGCGGGTAAGAGGCGGCAGGGGGGGGTTTCGGCCTGCTTGGTGGCTGCCCAGGCCCTTTGAGGGGCACCGGGGAGCGGGAAAGCAAGGCTGCAGGGGCCAGGGTCCTGCTTGGCAGCTCCTCAGGCCCCTTGGCAGCACCAGGAAGTGGGAAAGGAAGGCAGCAGGGGACGGGTGAGTGGGAAAGAGTTGGCGGCCTGCTTGGCGGCTTCCCAGGTCCCTTCCGGGGATCAAGGAGCAGGAAAAGGCTGGCCTGACCACAAGGCAGGATTTTCCCTGCTTTCTGGTGGCCGGAGGAAGATGGGCAGTAGGCAAGCTTGGGAGGCAGGCCACACCCAGCCCTGGCCACGCTCAAAAAAGAGAACAACATGCAGGGGAGGGCAAGAGTCTGAGAGATCAACATAGAGGGGGTGCCTGCTCCAAGCCTTGATGGTGTGCCTGGGGACAGGCCCCCAGCAGGTAGACACACACAGGAGGACTGCTCCGAGCCTCAGATGCGGCTGGGGGCAGGTCCCCAGTGGCCACACACACACATACACACAAAAGGCGCCTGGCAGACTGGGGCCATCATAGGATATCCACTGAGGGGTCCCAGACTGTCAGAGGGCACAGGCCGGGCTGAGGGACTCCCTGCACCCCGAGTGCACAAATTTTTGTGCACCGGGCCCCTAGTATATAATAATCATCATCCAATAACTGATAGCATAATCTTAGAAGCCAGCCAAAATAAGTATATAAAAGCTTTGGTGTGAAGTAATTCTTTATATTATCTGTGGGATTCAAAACATTATAAACAATCTAAGTGTCTAACTAGGGGAAGGTGCAATAAATTACAAGATACCCACACAATGAAGTTAATGGAATATTTTTGCTAATGTCAGTAAGAAATTCTTTGAATGTTTTAGATTGTGGATACTAAGTAGGTCACTCCGATGCTCTCCCTTAAGCATGGCAAATACTATGACATCGCCTAATTCTGTTGAGTCTTTGAAGAGAGAGTATTGCCTTTCATACAACTTGCACACAGCCTGCACCTCTGCCTTTCTCTGTTTCAGCTGTTGCCTGAAGTTCCTTTACTTGTCCTTGTGGATGATCCCCGCTTCTCTCCACAGCCACATCTCTTCCTGGTTTAGATGGTCCACATGGTGACACTGACCCACTCTTGACCTCTAACCTCCTTTAAAGCTGTTTCTCCTGCTGTTGCTAAGAGCTCAGTAGCACCTGTTCCTCGTCTCTGTTTTGATGTCACTTTACTACCTTGCTGTAGGCCACACCTCTCCTCTGCTGTCCCAAAACAGTTCTTCCTTGGGATCTACAGAGTTTATCTTTCCTGCTGGATATCCCTGCCCTTTCTTAAGACGTAGTCTAAATTTTATCTGTTGGGGTAGGAAAGTGGGGGATGGGAGACTCAACATACCTTTGCCTCTTGTTTTTATATCTTTATCTGTACTGTATCTGCATTTATGTGTATGTATGTTAGTATCTATCTATCTATCTTTCTATCTATCTACATAGAATAGCTACAAAAGATACTATTGGTGTTCTACCTTGAAGCAGGGGGTCTCCCAGGGGTGAGGACGACGGAGCATCTAGCGCTAGGACGCTTGCATGCACGACTCCGGAGATCAGGTTCTGTGATGCAGGTCTAATTTTGTTGAGGAAGTACAGCAGTATATATAGTGGAGGTGGCCAATCATGGAACATCTTATTAGGGAGATAATGAGCATAAAGGTCGGGGTACTGTGTACGTGGCTCTAGGAGGGGCTCAGCCACTGCACCAGCCACTGCACCGAGATAAACCTCCTGTGCTCTACCTACATTGCTGCAATGCTGTGAGCACACTCCAGCAGTTCAGATCTTTCTGGCAAACCAGGAAGATGGCAATGCCCGCCTGAGGCTCCATCGTCCTCACCCCTGGGAGACCCCCTGCTTCACTACCCGCTCCTGACTCTCACCTTCCCCTCATCACCCAACTCTTAGGCTCCAGCTGCCAGAATCTGCAAATCTTTGCCTGCAGGCTTTCTCTGGAGATAGGAGCCTGCATATGGGACATGTGGGAAATGATTGAGATTAACACCTACCTCCCTCTGCTGCAGCCCTTGACCATGACAGTGGGGAGTGGGGACAATTAGGAGGCATGTTCTCCACTGTCTCCCACAGGACTGCATTCTGCCATGGTGACCTGCATGGAAATGAACCCATGTTGGCTGCCTGTCATTTGCTGCCTCACGCCCCACTGGCTTATTGGTGCTCCCCGGGATCACCCCCTAATACACAACTTGCACTCAAACCCTCCTCTCATGGTCTGTTTCTGGAGAAACCCAACCCAATAAAATAGTCACATTCATATCCCTTTCCTGCAGTTCATATGAAAATGCCTTAAGGGTGACAGCTGGCTCTGAGCTAAGTGTGCACTCAAAAAGTGGCAAGTCTGCTAACAAAATGAACACACGCTTAGGCAACCACACCAGAATAATGATTAATGAGATCAAAGTATTTGTGTGATATTATGTCTAGCTCTGGCTGCACCATTTTTAAAAATTTATTAAAAAATTGGAATATGGCCGTGGCCTGATTAGGAGTTTAGGAACCTAATATCCAAGACAGCAGTGCAAGGAAGTGAAGCTCTCTGGCTAGGAGAATAAACCAGTAACTAACGGCATAATCACTGTGTTCAAGTGGCTGAAGTCATGTGCACATGGACTAAATTTGTTCAACCTTTTCCCAGAGAGCAGAACTCTAATTGGACAATTGTTAGAAGAAGGCACATTTTTAGCTCTGGAAAGTGAAGAATTTTCTAACCATTAGCGTTTCTTATCAAATGCAAGATCCTAGTCTACGGAAATTGCTAAGCTGAGGACTAAACTCACCTAAAACCATTCCATCCCCTGAAATAAACCAGGTCCCATGGGTAAACCTCTGTGGCTGTCACCAAAAGTTCATGTTGGTCACCAGCATTTTGTCTCTGGAATGATGTCAGACTACTGTCCTGCCATGTGCCTTCCTGGGCCTGCCCTCTCAGCATTCCTGGTCCCTCCAACACCTGCATCCTGGGTGTGTGCCTTAGCTCTGTGTTCTATCAGCCTTGTGAATTAGTCACAGTGTCATTTTGGACTTGCTCTCGCAGTGTCCAGGGCGATCTGCTCTCTCTCATTGCACAACTGCAGGCAATAGGCATTGTAACCCCTGGCCCTCCCCTGCCTTACCCCACTCAGCAGTGGCTTGTCACCTGGCCCCGGCCTGGTTTAGAAAGAGAAACAGGAGCAATGGGAACAGAATCTTAAATGGGGTGAAACATATTTTAAGTGACTTCTAAATTCACTTCCGACTCTACGAGTTTATTGGGGCAGTTACTCATGTATCATTCTTTCTCTTTTCAGCCTTTGTTATCCTTTTCTGAGTTTCATTTCTCTTGCTTATTAATTTACAAATGTTGATTCTCAAACTACCTTGAGAAAATCAAGCCAGTTTTTGGTTTAATGGTGTAATCGTTTCAACTCCCTAAATAGGCTCCATGTTCTCCCAAGCCTTGGTGGCTGGTTTTGCCTTTCACTTTGTCTGAAGATGTGTATGTACTTCTGTGTGGAAGGGACCCGCCCAGCCCATGCTTTCCCCACGGATGACCTATTCGCCCTCATTTTAATCAGATTTCTCTCTAACAATTGTCTTACCTGGAGTTTTCCTGCAGAGGACGCTGTTCCTGGGATCTACAGCTGCCTTTCCAAACCTCTGGCTGCGCTCTATAGACAATGAATGTTGCCACCCTCTTCTGCAGGCACTCAGACATGCTGCCTAGTGGGACAGCTCTCTCTGATGCCAAAAAGAAAGCTTGTTTTTCATGCAGGAAACATGTGTCCTTCCAGTCGGCAGAGTTAGAACTAGTAGGTCGAAATTTAGAGCTCTGGACCCCATAAATATCTTAAAATAAATCTTCAGAGAGTTGATCTGGGACAATTACCCTGGTATATGGTATTATAACACCATTTTCTTTCTTAACAATCATGTACTGAATATCCACTTTGTCCTGAAGACTCAGAAATTAGAAAGAAAAATGGATCTCAAGCAAAAGTTAACTTAAAATCTACTGAGAGACAGAGACCTGTAAACTATAATGTTGTCAGGGACGGGAATGAAATGTGGTGGGAAATGCCAACTCTTGTCTACTAGCCTAGGCTCTGGAGAGGAGGGAAAATCCACAGGCTTAGGATGGGGGTGGAATCCCTGCTGGGCCACTTAAAGCGGAAATAATTCAGGCAAGTTACTTCAGTTCTCTAAAATCCCCGTGTGGGATGATTAAATGAAAATTAATACAAAGAACCTAGCAAAATGTCTGGCAAAGGGTAGGTTAATAAAATCTTGCTTCTCTTGTCTTTGATTCCCTTTCAGAGGGTTTTCTGTAGAAATTATTGGGGCAGTTAGTCACATATCATTTGTGATATCTGGAGTACAACCGCTGTCTCTCCAAATGTCTTCCTTATGGTGAAGCTTCTGGCGTCTCCAAATGAAGATCCTCATGACTTACTATAATATATGGACTACATACTTGAAACATTTTTATTTTTCTTCTTCTTCTTCTTCTTCTTCTTCTTCTTCTTCTTCTTCTTCTTCTTCTTCTTCTTCTTCTTCTCTCGTTTCTCATTTTCTTTCCTACTAGAGACCTGGTCCACAAAAATTCATGTACTCAGTGGGGGTGGAGGGTGGGAACGGGGGTCCATAAGCCCAATCTGTGCCCTCTTGCAGTCTGGGATCCCTCAGGTCCCAGGACATCCCTCAGGGGATGTCCACCTGCCAGCTTAGGCGTGCTCCCTGGTGGAATCAGGCCTAAGCTGGCAGTCAGACATCCCTCTGGCAGCCTGGGAGCCCTCAGGGAAATCCAACTGATGGCTTAGGCCTGCTTAGACATCCTTAGCACTACTGAGGAGGTGGGAGAAGCTCCTGCCATCGCTGCTGCTGTGCTCGCAGTCATCAGCCCTGCTTGTGACTGAGGAGAGCTCACCATGTGGAAGTGCACTGACCAGCAGGGGACAGGTGTTTCATTGAGCATCTGCCCTCTGGGGGTCAGTGTGCATTATAATGACCAGTTGTTCCAGGTCATTCTTCCATTAGGGTCAATTTGCATATTAGACTTTTATTATATAGGATTATTTTTCCTCTAAGACACTAAGCTCCCATTTCATGATCTCTCACTCTATTTTCTGGGCACCATGAAGAAACCTCTGGTGTCTCAGCCCCTGAGTCTATAATTCTTTCCTATACAGAACTTGCTCCATCTAAACACATCATGATCTCACAAAAAATGGCTTTTGCATGACCATGTTATCTCCTTGAATGACAGTGGGTAGATGGCTTACTGTGCAAGCACTTCCTGGCTGAATATATGAATAGCAGACGCTCCCTTGTTTGAGGACCAGTGGAGTCTCCATGGAAATGTAGAGGACTAGAACTTGGGGTGAGCAAGAGTATATCCACAAGGTAAGACACCAGGCCCCCTAGAGTGTGAGCCTCGTAGGGCACAGATAAAACAAAGATGGGGCTCTTGGAGGCCTCTGTGTCCAGAGTTCTGCTGAAGATCCGGGAGTTTGTCAGGCCTCACACTTTCTGTCAAAAAGATCATAACAATGTCTGCCATGGAATTAAAAATTTTAATTTTGGATTTCTCTTTTTCTTTTTTTAAATTGTTTTCAGAGAGGAAGGGAGACAGAGGGAGAGAGAGAAACATCAATGATGAAGAGAGAATCATTGATCAGATGCCTTATGGGGATTGAGCCCACAACCCAGGTATGTGCCCCTACTGAGAATCGAATCATGACCTCCTGGTTCATAGGTTGATGCTCAACTACTGACCCACGCCAGCTGGCCGGGTTTCATTTTTAATTGTCAGAGCTTGAGTTACCACCTTCCTCATGATCAAACTGCACTCTTCTTTGTCACCTACCCGGACTGTAGATTTTGTGTGGTGCTCTCCATCTACCTTTCACAGAGAAGACAGCTTCTGAGCAAAACCAAGCCATTGGAATACTCTCTGGTACCAGTCTCTGTGTCTGTAGCTCTCACAAGATATAGAGAAGGGCCACACACATTTAATAAATAGAAAATCTTTATTATACAGCATTGTCAAGTTTATTTGACAAAAGGCAGTAACAAGCCAAACTAAAACACGTTTACAAGAAGCTGAACGGCATGTATAAGCACAGACATTCAGGGAAAGAGTTTCTGCTCGTTGGGTATCAGGTATGCATGTGTCCATTTCCAATTTTGAACAATTATAAGGTCTAATATTCTATTGTATGGAGGAAACTTTTAATCATAATAGGAGGCATTCAGAGTAATTATGTGACCAATGTCGAATGTGTTCACCAAGTGTCTCAAAAACCTCAGAACAAGCTGACATCTTATAGTATTTTAATAGCAGAAGCAGTTTTCCTGGTCTATTCTTAAAAAAAAAAAAAAAAAGAATCTGAATGCACAAGTCCTGTGATATCAAGGACATGGGTTAGTGGCCTTAAGATAAAAAGCTCGTTTCAGTAATATTAAATAGTATATATTCCCTTGCTGGTTTGCTAATTAGTAGACCACCCAATAAGCATAGAAATCACCCATATTTCTTATTCTGCTTCATTACAATGAAAATATGGAACTGAAATCCAGCTTTCAATCATAAGGTCTTTCAAAGGTGTTATAAATGTTAAAGGTGTTACACTTTTTTAAAAAGAAATACAGTCCAGCCTTGATGTGGAACTGACTAAACTTGGAAGTAGAATATGGGGAAGGCAGGAGAAATATGAATCTTGGCCACTGGAGTTGATGTTAAACTCTAAACAAATGATGCAGCATGGATTTAAAGAGTCTAAGATCAGTTTTGACTGAGAAATCACAAGCTTCAACATGAAGAAAGCATATTAAAATATGGCTGAACATAAGGCATGAACAAAGACGTTTAAGGGGGAAAGATTCATCCCATAAATAACAGAAATCAAAAGCTGCAAGTAAACCTCTTTACTTGGCGTGAAAAGGGGAAGGCAAAAATAAAACTGGCTTGCACATACATGGATATTACACACAGCAAGTAACAAAAACCTAAAGAAAAGTATGGCCATGGAAATATAGGAACAAGAATACATGGAAATAAAAATCAAAAGAAAGCGAAAGTGGTAAATAATTGGAGAAATTATGATCAATCTTGAAATTATTGTTTGCTTTAAGCACATCAAGCTCAAGTAGCTGTGGAAAAAGCTTTTTAAAAAACAAAACAAAAAAAAAAAACCATAGAGCAGTAGTTCTCAACTTTCTGGCCCTTTAAATACAGTTCCTCATGTTGTGATCCAACCATAAAATTATTTTCGTTGCTACTTCATAACTGTAATGTTGCTACTGTTATGAATTGCAGGATGGTCTTAGGTGACCCCTGTGAAAGGGTCGTTTGACTGCCAAAGGGGTTGCGACCCACAGGTTGAGAAATGCTGCCCTAGAGTTACCTGAAATCATCTAAATACTGTCATTTCAAGCTTATGTTTTAACTAGATGCCCAGTGCATGAATTTGTACACTAGTAGGGTCCCTCGGCCTGGCCTGTGGGACCGGGCTTATGTGCACAAGTTTAGAAAACATACCTTTTTATTTTTACCCACAGTTCTTGTAAACTTTCACTATAACAAATTTTCAAATCACTTCATTAATAACATTTCCAGACCATAAAATACCTGAAAAATAAGTGTCCTCTTAGAAGAGGAAGGACCGTCTGAGCAGCATATGAAAAACATTGGACCACAGCACTCAAACCTTCAAATAGTTCCTGTAGATATGAGGATGGTCTATAAAACATGATTGGAACATAAAAATATCTATATTATATATAGACAATCTTCTAGTTGCAGGTAGATTGACGTTACATTGCACAAATTTTATTATCACGTGTATACAAGAACACTCACTCGCTAGTTACAGGGACTTCCGTGACAATAGGAAAGAATTATTCATCATTAAACATGTAACTTGCCAGGAGTAATTGCTAGGAGTACACCGTTAAATTCAGAAATGGATTTGTTTCTGTACTTAATGGAAGAAACATTGGCACCAAATACACATACTGCATCTCAGAAGTTCAATTGGTTAAGTATTATTTGCTACAGTAAATGGAAGGAAACAATTTGCCACATGGTTTGTTCTCTGTAACTGAAGGGCAAAGGAGAGCCCTCCTGCAGGAACACAGGTTAATCCACAGGAGGTCTGCAGCCGCTCTTGAAACAACTTCTCGTTCTGGCCTTTCCCCCAATCATCAGTAAGCGAGTATCAGGTACGGGAAGCTGAATGTGCTGATTTTGTTCAAAGCTCCATGCTTATGTATCTAGTGTCTGGTTTCTCGTTGCATCCTTCCCTAGCTCTACTGATGAAGCACTTTTTTGGTGATAATTTTGCTCTTATGTCTGTGTTCCCGAACACAGCGGCAGGATGCCCAATGCACCTTTCTCTACATGTGACAACAGGCTGCACTGTGTCAGGTGCAGTGGGAGAAGAGAGTCCCGGGGTCTCCTGAAGACCAGGAGTCTGTGCCCCCACCCTCGGTTCCATGCGTGGTCCCTGCTTGCTCCTCCCTCACCCCCTTCTCTGTCTGGCTCCACCAGGCTCACCAGGAATACCACGAGGGGAACTCATGATTCAACCCGATGGCCCTCACCTCCTGCGCCTTTCCAAACTGGCCACGTGTGTGTGTGGGCATGCAATTCTATGCACAATTGTCCAAAAAAAAAGGGGAGATTGTTTTTGTCGATTTTATTTTGATTGATTTGGGGGATAAAAGGTACATACTATATAGGGATTGTGCTTTGTCAGAGTTCCCTTTCTTCCCAGGGAAGACTTTGAATAACTCAAGAATCGGAATTTTCTCCCCTCTGGCCTCACCCTGGGCAGCAGCAGCCTGCTCTTCCCTCCTGACCTCGCCCTCCACTCCCAGCGCTGCCCAGCTTTCTGCACACCCTCCGCCGAGGCGCTGGTGCTCGCCTTGCTTTTCCGCGTGGACACCTGCTCCCCTACAGGGTGGAAGAGCTTTGCTTGTAGTCCCTCAGAATGACAGAGGCGTAGGTCACGTTGGGAGGGGTGCAGAGCACGGACTCAGACACCGGGGAGCTGGGCGCCGAGCTGCCGGACGCCACGGAGTCGCGGAAAGGCGACGGGGGCGTCAGGGCGGGCGAAGCCTCGGGGGTGGGTTTGCTGGCCGCCCGCGGGCCCTCCTCCTCCTCCTCCTCCAGCTCGTCTTCGTCCGTGGTCCCTTCCCGCTCGAACAAGTACTCCTGGAGCAGCTTAAACCTCTCGCTGTCGTCCTCGTCCTCGGCTGCGGGGGAGGCGGGCTCTTCCCCCGACGTGCTCAGCTGCAGCGGGAGCATCTGCAGGTGCTGCGGGGGCGCCGGGGGCGGGTACAGGCACCGCACCCCGTCCGCCGGGCCCCCGGGGCCAGCGAGCACCGCGCTGAAATCCGGGATGCCGGTGCTGAAGTTGCTGACCACTCCGTGCAGCTGGTCCAGGAAGGATTTCTGCGGCGGCTGCGGCTGCGGCTGCGGGAGCGGAGGGGGCAAGCCCTGGGCGGCGGCCGGCTCGGCCAGGAACAGGGGCGTCTCCTCCGCAGTCATGCGGGGCAGCAGCGGCGGGGTGCTCGCCGCCGTGGGCACGCGCCGGTGCACCACCAGGGAAGGGCTGCTGGGAGGGCTGAAGCCCGCGGGCGGGGCGTCCTCCTCCCCGTGGTAAAGGGTCTTGGTGCTGGTATCGGAAAAGGTCAGGCTCTTGCCAGAGCCCTGGTAACTCTTAGTGAGGGGCTTGATGACGGCCGTTTGGTTGCAGGCCGTCTCATTGGTCTTCACGTGCACAGAGAGGCGCTGCCACATGTGCTGCCCCTTGGGCACCTGTCTTCCACCTGGTTCAGACCATGACACAGACTTGCCATTAGAACTATGAATAAAATAGAGATGGGTTTATTTGCAGGTATTTCATGCGCACGGATAAAACACATAGACATCTTTTTTTTTTTTTTTTTGCAATCCCAGCTCAATGCAATTGGATTTGCCCCTCCACTGCCTCCCACACCCTCAATCTCTCCTTTTTATTGATTCAATGCTAAGAGTTGCAGTGACCCCAGGTTGGTGCCGAAACTGCGGCTGGTGGTTCCATCCACCCCAAGATGAGGCAGTACCTTTTGACCCTGAGAAAAATTAGAGGGGAGAAAAGCCAGCCGGTTGTAGAAGCAGCTTTTTAGGTTTAAGTTTTCACGAAGTTTCTACACAACTACACACACACACACACACACACACACACACACTCTAAGGCAGTGATAAACTCACTGCTCAAAGCACGTCTTTAAAAGACTCCAAAGCTTAGTTACACGTGAATAACAGAACACAGAGAGCTCCCTTTCTTCTTAGTTTCCTTGGTCCCTGGAACAAATTCAGACCCACAGACAAAGCTACTGTCATTGTCCTGTGGGGTTACAGCGCACAGCCTCTCAGCTGCCCATGCTGCCATGCAGGCATTTCCTGTTACCACGGCAGCAAGCTCACACGCATGGTACCTGCACGGGCGAGAAAGAAAAGCAATGACAGGAAAACCCAGACCCATGCCCTGTTTCCGTGATTCATAACTCCTATACTCCTATTTTCCTTTTATGTCCAAGCATTGCTCCTGACACACATGATGGAGCACAACTCACATAAAGGCCCCGGTTCACAGCAGGTGGTGTGGGGTTTTCACACTGGGGACTTTCAACCAGGTGTACTTGAAAAGAGATAGAACTGGGAAGCCCAGGAAAATACAGATGCTTGGATCCTGCTTTAGTTCTCTGGCATAGTTTGATACCAATGAGACAAAATGAAGATTCAGATAAAGCAAAACTTACTGAGACCAAAAACCCCTCCCTGGCCTTTTCCTCATTGAATCCAGATGAAGGAAAACCCCAGGGCAACAACAGCGCCCAGCCTTACCCACTCCATCCTCATGGGACCCTCATAAAGCCAGCTATGTCGAACAGAAGAAGAAAAGGAAGTGCACTGTGTGTGCCCATTACAAATCCTATTCTGTATGTTGTAATAACTATGGTCTTACTTATTTTCTATGTAGCTTTTTAGCAGGTGGTGGTACTTTACCATAGCATATTATTAACAACAACAGTGTTAATGCTTTAATAGGGAAATGTTTTCTCGTTTTATTAGGAGTTTTTGCTTCTGCTATATCCATGAAGACAAGAAAGTAGCACAATAATACATTGAGCATTGAAAGGAATAGGTGGATGTGTAAAATAGATTATTCCACATTAATCTTTTGTTTGAAAAAAGTAGGAAACGATCAATAGTTAATATAATGGCTTATTTAATCATTTTGAAAATGCAGGTATGAATGCTTCAAAAGTTATATGTGAGTGTCACATTATGATGAGGATAATATTTTGACATTTCATACTTTATAATTTGAAAAGTGAAGTGAGCCAAATAAGTACCAATTCTTGTAAGAATCCTGATATCTACTATAGAAATTCTAGATATCAAGGTTCTAAAATAGATATAATAGCTAACATTTTGATCTCATTATTTGTGCAAAAGGTAATGCCTCCATACATATGGTCTTCTATGCTGTATTTTTAATTGTCTAAGAAAAAAATCTCATCTCCAAATTGTTATATTAAATTTAATATTTGAAACTATAGGTAAATTCACCTCCCACTTTCATCTTCCTCAATCTCTCCATCCCACTCAATTCACACTGTTTCTTTATAAAGTCAATATTCTCCTTCCAGAAAGTATAAAACTTGTATTTGCCTCTGGCCTTGCTCATCTATGGCATGTTTCACTTGGTGTTCCATCCACCCTCAATGACTTCCATCATCTTTCAACGGAAATAGAAACACTCTCTCCTTCTCCAAATTCCTGCCTCTCAATGCTCATTCAGAAAACCCTTAAACTAAAAAGGATGCCTTGTCTCTTCATTTAAATATGTGTGTGTGTGTGTGTGTTATAAAACAAGCTCCTTGAAACCAAACACACTAAGTTGAAAAGACCTATGCACCTCTATGCTCATTGCAGCATTACTAGTAATAGCCAAGATATGAGAGCAACTTAGATGTCTATCAATAGACAAATAAAGAAGTAGTATATACATAATGGAATATTATTCAGCAATTTCAAAAGTATGTAATCTTTCCATTTGTGATAACATGGATGGAACTGGAGGGTATTACACCAAAAGAAATAAGTCAGACAGAAAAAGACAGCTATCATATGATTGTACATATGTGTGGAATTTAAAAACAAAAGAAATGAACAAACAAAATAGAAACAGACACATAGGTATACAGAACAAGCTCATAGTTACCAGAGGGGAGAGCCTTGAGAAAATAAATGAATGAATAAATAAATGTCCCTTGAGAACAAGTCTGCCCTTACTTCAACCAGTCTCCATATACGATCATTGTCTCTAAAAGTGATCTTTGTCTTCCCAGGTACTAGAAAAAAAAGACACCTTTATATGCCTGGGACTTACATTACTCGCTCCCATGGGTTGTTTTCCTCATTGCTCAGTATTTCTATGTAGGCCCCTTTTAAAATAATGCACTCCCATGTGTTAAAGGTATTATCAATCATCTTGCAGGCAGATATAATCATAATTTAGTTCTGTTTTAATTTGATACACTTTTTATTCTTTTGGTGGGAAATTTCCCCCCACTTCCTCCCATTGGTCAAAATTAGCAGCTTTCCTTTCCCTAGAGTCTTGCTCTGAATCTGCTGTAAAGTGCCGTTTAATTAGAAAGCAATGCTAACCCCCTAAGGGCATTGATTTGAGTAAGAAAATTAGATTTTTTTTAAGGACAACATAAATTGTTTTCTAAAATCCAGAGATAGTGGAGGAAAAAATGTATCATCCTATATAATAAAAGGCTAATATGCAAATTGTCTCCTAGACCTGGAGTTTGATCAGGGGGTGGGGCCAGCCAGCCAACCACCCGCAGCCCCTCCCCCCAGGCCAGCCCTGATCAGGGTGAGCTGGCCGGACCCCACTCATGCACGAATTCGTACACTGGGCCTCTAGTCTTGTATAAAGTGCAGTACAGATTGTAAACTTTAGCCCCTGGAATAGTTATTTACCTGTGGTTCACAGACAGCTTGAGTTTGTGAATTTACATGGGCATTAAGCATTGTTTTTAGACTGAATCAATAGTATGTCTTTGTAGATTAGGCACTTTTTAAAAAATATGTTTTTACTGATTTTAGAAAGGAAAGGAGAGGGAGAGATAGAAACATCCAAGAGAGAGAAACATTGATTGGCTGCCTCCTGCACACCCCCTCCTGAGGATCGAGCCCATGACCCTCACTGGGAATCGAACCTGCATGGGAATGTTGGTGTATGGGATGATGCTCAACCAACTGAGTCACACCAGCTGGACTGGGCACTGTCATTTTTAAATGCATGCAAATACTGTTGTGATAAAATGTACTGCTGTACAAGTGCAAATAAATCCTGAGTAACTTTTTTTGTATTTTGTATTCAAGTGGCCACTAGTAAAGGTACAAACAATATCATAGATTTTGTTGAAGATTTAATATCCACTTTGATTTGTAAAGCAATTATCCTATTTGAAAAGGCTTAGAGCCCATTCCCCATACTAAGAGGAGAAAAATATAAAAAATATGGGGCACCAAAAAGGGATAAATGTACTACAAAAATAAAATGTTAATCTGAAATAAGACTATTATTTAATTTCAATAACTTCAATACCTTATCAATGCCACCAACTTCTTCCTTCTATTATTTGCTTTGACTCAGTTTCCTAATCTTAAGAAAAGCTCCCTGGTCTAGAAAGACCACATAACTGATAAAAGGATCCCATCCTTCTTGCTCTTTCAAAAGGCAGGTATCAGGCCTAAACTAATCTCATATTTGAAGATTAAATGCAGTAGTATTTGGTGTAACTACCTTGGGTGGCTAAATATTTTTATTGAGATGGAAGTTATTGGAGGAAACCCCTGTTAGGCCTGAGAGGAAGGAAGTGAAGCTAGACACCCATAGTGTTTAGAGCTAAGCTGGCCTAGGACCTTGCTTTGGTTTTCCTTTCACTAGATACATATTGCGATCACCCCAAACAGAAAACACAATATTTACAGCACCGCAGAGACTAATTGGAAGTGGGTGGTGCACACAGATCAGTATATCTTAGCGGTCAGAGTGATACTGTCTCATTTGTCTCAGTAAGTACTAGTTACATCTGCCAAGAACACTGCTCTCTGCTCCAGAAAGGTCTAAAAAGGGAATAGCAGTGGGTGGGTGTTGAGATCAGGAGGAAAG
The DNA here is from genome assembly GCA_004026665.1 of Murina feae. Classification (NCBI taxonomy): domain Eukaryota; kingdom Metazoa; phylum Chordata; class Mammalia; order Chiroptera; family Vespertilionidae; genus Murina; species Murina feae. The sequence continues at coordinate 19,255 of PVJC01019444.1, forward strand.
CGTCCTGAACAAGCTGCCTGAGGGGGAAGCTCACACAACACCTGTCTCCCTTATGTCCAATTCAAGGCTTAATATTTTCCCAACAGACATGAGGATGGCATCCAGAGAGCCCACAGACAAGGAAAGAACTTCACGGGAGGGGGAGGGAAGACACTTCTGGGAGCCTGAGGAGGTTAGCATTTGTTTCCTCTGACAAGAAAAAGAGAATTAGGAAATGCTATCGGGCCACAGTCTGGAGAGAATGGGGTACCAAGTGAAGAAAACAAGCCAACGCCGCAGACAGGCATGAGAGTGATTCTGCCCAGGCCTCCAGTTATGGCTGAGACAGGAGGCCTTTCAAGGAAGGCCTCCACTGAGACATGCCAGAGATCTCACTTCTACCTACTTCAGCGCACTGGTACCAAAATGCAGTTGAATGGTGATGCTTGTAGAATCTCAGCCACAGGAACTACTTGAAATTACTCAAATCAGACAACTATCTTCCCAGGCAACCTCAAGCTAGTCTTCGATACAAACAACTCCCATAGAACCCAGTTCCACTTCTTGAAGACTTTCTAGAAAAACCTGCATAGTTAGTATGCATTCTCGGGGAGCCCATTTGAATGTAATTAAATTCTCTCACCTTTTGACTCACCACTAGTTGTAAGGTAGAGAATCTGTGACTGTGCTATTCCAGACAAATGTTCTTTGATTACATGAGAACCTGGAGTTTCTGCTGATATTAAATCTTAAACAGCATTGTGAATTTTATCCCTCTCTTCTTGAGTCTCACCTCATCATAAGCAAGCCAGAGAACTATTTGGCTAGCTGAATTTACCATATTACAAAGTCTAAACATATGGTCCCCTTGACAATATTTGACTTTGAGTGGTGGGCACATGGTACAATATACAGATCTTGTAACATAGAAACCCGCACCTTAAACCTAAGTGTTCATGTTGACAAATGTCACCCCAATAAATGTAATAAATAAATAAATAAATAGTCCTCCTTTAAGAATCTTAAGGTCAATCACACTCTTTATCCTAAAGCTATATAATACTAAATATAAAAAAAAAGCACCAAGAAAATCAGTTTGCCTTTATTAAGCCTGAGCTTTCTTCAAAGAATTAATAAAGAAATTACCTCAACAAGATCAACGAAGTAAGGAAGGCCCCATAAACTTTGGACATGGAGTCTACTGTCTTAATAAAATTGACAACTTAATTTCAAGCTAAAGAGCTGAATTCTGATGGTTACTAAACTTTTCCTAAGCACATATTAAACATGACTACTGGCCGATTGAAGAAATTCTCATGCCAAAACTTATTTAAAGTATCATATTGGTACAGAAGCATTGTTTTAGCAGCCCTATGCTAGGTGTAATTATATTCCTCCAGGAAGTAGAGATGAACCTAGCTTATGCTCCCTATGAAGAAATGTCAGGTCAAGCATTATCATTGCTTCTATGGTCCATGCTACCAAACCTATAATTTAAACAGCAAGTCATTTGATGCTCTCCAGCTCTACCTGGAGCCCTCACAGTTTACCCTGGAAATATAGGGCAGTTACATTGCTCAGCTGAGATTATTCCTCAGACCCAGGACAGATCTAGGCAGACCATAATGGTCCAGTAGTCACTTTTATTTCCATCACTAATCCCTTTACCTTTCTTATTTACAAAAGCTATGAGAACTGAAGGTCACAGAGAGTGAGTATTTTTCTTTTTATTTCCAGGAACACCCCAAGGCTAAAATTAGCCAGTCTTAGTCTGTTGGTAGCCTCAAAGCTATCAACATCTTCTTTATCCTGGATAGTCTCCAGAAAGAAAGCTTGAATAAATCCTGATTGGAAAGTTCTTAAGCAACTTGTTAGCTTTGCTGATTGCTGCATTCACCTTCCAAGGCTGTAGCCACTTTCAGCCGTTGTTTTTAAGCACTCACCTTTATGTCATGAAATGTCAGGAGACTCTCCTCCCTCTCTGGCCCTGCTGTCATGACAAGACAAGTACATTTACTCTCCCCATCAATACATTTTGACAGGCAGCCAGCAGCTGTCACAATCAGGACTTCCTTGCTGTGTCCTTGGTCAGACTCAATGTCTGGTACAAGAAACACTCAATGGATTTTGACTGGGGAGAATTTTTAAAAAATGCATCCAAGCAGACTAGAGTGGCTTTGATCTATAAATACAGGAGCCTTCAAACCGCCACCTGAAACATATTGACATTGCTACTGTATTTTCCCCTCTAAGAGTCAATATAATTTGGTTTCTATTTGGGCTTTTTAAGGGTCTAGCAGAACACAGACTTCCCAATGCACTCCACTGAGTAAAGAGAAGAGGTGCTAGGGCCCCATTCACCAGCCAACAAGGCCACATTCAGTAGTGAACATCTGAACAAATGGGGCCCTTCTCATCAGAAGAGCAATTGAAGCCACAGACACCTCATCGGTGGGTTCCCTCCTGCTGCAGGAATGTGTACCTTTGACTCTCCCAGGCGTTTGGAGGGCTGTAAAGGAACAGCTGAAAATGACCGCAGACTCCGTGCACATGATCAATGTTCTTTTGTTAACTTAAAGAGACACTGTCAAGATCTAAAGGTCAAAAATTGGACCAAACATGCATTGTTTTTATCAGATAGGGAAAAATCTGATAAAAGCACTCAGAATCCCGGGAAAACAGCTGCTCTGCTTTTTATAAAACTTACTCTTTGTGGGGCTCACAAAACTTTTGTTTTGTGCTCCCCAAGATGAGGGAGGCCCCCAACAGAGGCTCCTGTGAGCGCCCACTCCTGAAACTGATATTGTGGAACTCTTCCAGAAGTTCAAGTATGGCTTTACTCTAATGCAGACAGGGTCAATTTCAAACATCTGTGCAACAGCAAAACAGCAAAAAAAGAAAAGAAAAGGGAAAAGCTCTGTTTGCCAAGGAGAAGCTGACAACTTTGGGAAAGGGGAAAATTCACTTTCGAGCTTGTGAGTGGGAGTCACAAACAAAAGTGAATCTCCATAATCCGAAAAAGTGTTGCATCTTGCATTGAAACATAAAAAAGCGAAAAGACTAACAACTTGACAGTGTCCCTTTAAGAAAGATGGACAATCAAATTAAGGCAGTCGTGCAAACCATGGCACGTAAATGGTTCCTCATTCTGGATGGCATGCACCACATCTGTTTCCATGTTAGAAAGTGGAAAAACCCAGGAGAGAGAAAGCAAGGGCAAACCACTCTATTTTCCATGCAGCTTCTCTTACACATTCACTGCAGTGTGGGGGTTTTCAAAGCTGCACATGTGCCGACGGACACTGGCTGGTGGGCGAGAATTCTGGCTGCCTCTTCCTGAAGATTGAAAAGAAAAAGACACCCAGTGAGTGAGGGGTTATGCATGTGTACAGATAAGGTGATGACACCACTCAGGTGGTGCCTGGGGCTGGGGCAGGGCCTGGCCTGTCTCCTGAGCCTTTCTCCACCTCCATGTCCTGTAACTTCCTTACATATGGCTGTCTCTTACTGCCAGGCTCCTTTCTGAAAGCCACATCAGTGGAGTGCATTCTTTGACTACGTCTTTCCAAGTGGCAGACATTATTCTGATGTGTTTGTGTCTGTCCCAAATTAGCTTTATCCCACCCCTCTTGCTACCTCCCTTTATTCCCAGTGGTGGTTCATGGTTGTATATCTTACATGGCAGCTGCTAATTTTTCTCCATATTATGTTATTTATGAAAGCATTTTTTGTCACTTTATATAAAGTCACATGTACCTCCTGGTCAAATGGTAGAGAAGAGGGGAGTGGCAAGAGGTTGAAGGCACCTGTCATAGGGGAGGATGCCACCTCATTCCTTCGTTGGATGCCTCCTTATATAGCATATAGGGCAGATTGGGCAGGTGAAGGGAGCACTGATTGGACAAGACAATAATAAAGGGGCAGTCATGGGCAGTCCATCTTTCCATTATTCGTTGGAGAATAAGTAGGTTTCTCACGAACTATGTAGCACTTCAGAAGGTGGCAGGATTAAGCTATCTCCTTGTCACTCCACATAAGGGGGCTCAGAGAATTTCAGGAACAATAGTATGTTCAAGGTGAACCCACAAGCAGGTACTGTGGTGCTATGGATGAGGTTGGGTGAACTGGGGAGAATCTCCCATATTAGGGAACTCTGCAGTGATGAGTCCCCTCTAGGGCTCTAGAAAGCCACAGATGTTCTCTATGAATCAGCATTGGACCACGTACCCTAAGATCTTGTTGACAATGATCTAGTGTTAATTAGAAAAGGAGCACAACAGCTCCAGGCTAGGCAAGGGCCTCCGTCATCTCTCCTCTTTCCCCATCAAAGACAGAGAGGAGGGGGAACTCAGAAGAGTGAGGAGGAACTTACCACGCCCCTTCCCATCCCAAGTTTTTCAGGCTGTGGCCTGACATGCTGGGAAGGAGAGGTGTCAGTTTGAAATTTGAAACAAAACTAGCTTTTTTAGTACCTTAAAGCAAGGACACTGATCTGAATGTAAAAGGTAGCGAAAAATATTTTCCATAGCATAGTTGATGTTAAGAGAGAAAATAATAGAAATTATCAATGTGTATTTCCAGTTTGGGCCACTCAATAAACCATTTGAAAATGTGTGATCCACCCAGAACAATTTGAAACCCCCATCTAAAGATAAGAACTTGAGATACCTTAGTGTAACCTCATTACTCCTACAGTAATCCATTTAATATAAGTAGACAAAGAGATAATGATTGCTTTTAAACTTGTGAAAATAATATACTTCTGGTCTTTAATATGCCCATCTGAAATTACAATGGTCATAAAAACAATGGGAACAATAGCAAGTAGAGGACATAAAGTAAGAAAAGTATGATGTGTCAGTATGCAAAGGAAATTACCAGTAAGAAAGATCATTTAACCTGCAAAATAATATTACAATTCAATTTTTCAGGACAGAGGCAGAAAATATACTCAAGACTCTTGGCTTTTCCTTGTTAAACTGCCTGCATCCCCTTGAATCCTCTAATTGTACCAATAGATGATGTTTACATATTGTCTGGTCCAATGGTCTGGGGAGCCAAGATCCTAGCAGAGCTGGCTTCATAACCCTGTGACTGATGCAGACACCAGGTCCCTCATCAGAAGAGCCCTGTACTTGGGGTTTAGAGCTCCATAGTCATCTTTTTTAAATTCATAATAATTTTATCTCATGATTTGTGTTTTGTGATGTTGGAGAGGAAAATGGAGCATGCACTTGGGACTTGGAGCCTCAACTCAAGCATAGTCCTGCCTCCCTAAACTGACTAACCAGATCTTTAGTTTCTTGCTCTCCTGCCCCCTGGGACTTGAGTCAGCTAGTCTCCCACTTCCTTCTTCTGCCCTGGGATCATGGCCACCCTTCATGCTGCGAGGGTTCTCTGGGTACCAGCAGAGATCAGGGTCCTGAGTACGTGTCCTGTAGCATCTGGAGGCAGCAAATGGCCAGGGCCCTCTCCTTCTTTGACTGGCAGGGTTACTGTGCCTCTTGCCCATCATCAATGCCAGGTCCCTGAACTGTTGTTGTCATACCCTTGGGAGTCACCTGTCTGTAACTGGCTGAAGCAAGAAGCTTATAGGAAGGGGAGCTCCCTGGTTCAAGTTCTCAGTGGCATCTGATCAGTCCTTTGGTTGATCTCTCCCCCTCACCCCCACCCTCCCCTACCTTCTCTCTGAGTTTTGAGCATCTGATTGATGCTTCTCTGACTTTACATGACTAATAAAAGCTGCCCTGGCAGGTAGCAAGGGAGACCACAGAAGAAAGGAAAGAGCTGCATATTTTAGTCCTTTTAATGCCTTTCCCTCTGCATTTTGAACTGGGCCCCCTGTTTTCATTTTGTACTGGTCTGCACAAATGATGTAGCTAGTCCTGTGTGCTGGGATGAATGATGATGAAAACAACGCAGAAGCCTTTCGATCAGGCAGAGTGTGGGCAGACACTGTTGTGTCTCCCAAGCGCTGGGGCAGGGAGCTCTGTGGCCTCTGCAGCTGACCTGGAGTCACTCCTGCAGTGAGTGAACAATTCTGTGGGTCCTCAGGGAGTTTCAATCGTACTGACAGCCGAACTTCACAAAGTAACTCTCAGCAACCCCAAAGCCACCTTCTTTAACTGTGGATTGAAACGGTTGAAAAACTATAGCATCTCCTTCATGGTATCATTTCTTTAGTCCCTGACCTTCACTTTGTGCTGAAGTGTAAATGACCTGTACATGCAGACTTTACTAAAGGGTATAGGCTAAACCTTGCAAAATCTGATGCCAGAGTGGCCAACTGCATAAAAACTGGGAGAAAGAATTTGACTTCAGAATATTTTTAGCAACTGTAAAACCACATATTTAACCAACCACAGATTCCAGAGCCAGAGTAAAAGCTTGGAGGAAAAATGGAGCATATGGGGGCTTGTCAATTATAAGTCCCAAATCTGTGCTTGAATCTTTTGGCAGCAATTGTGGATTTAAAGAGACCCCAGAATTTTAGTTAGAAAGATTCCTCTTCAATTTGTTCAGAAAGCACAAAATTCGCTTTTTTCTTTTTCCTTTTTAAATAAAGAGTCACTGCTTGTTGTAAACTCATGGATTGTGCATAGCTTTTCCCATGGTCTAAATTATATATATTTACACTTCTTGAGTGTACTTTTTTCAAATATTAAATGCATTATTTTCCTGAGAGCAGGTTGCCCATGCATCATTTGCTATGCCAGGAATTATTCTTTACATAAACTTGAGATGTTTGAACAAGTTTAACTCATTACAGCACAGCAGTAACATCGCTAGGTAGGACTCAGGAGACCAGGCACATTCCAACTGTGTATTTTCCCTTTCAGACCCAGTTTTATCCTCCGTGAAGAAGGATTGTTGAAATAGTACATATAAAAGCTTGCAAATAGCAAGATGCTATTCCAGCTTAAGCCACTCTTACTGATTGATACCTTTCCTCTGAAGGATGGAGAAACAAAAGCAGAGACAAAAAAAACCAGAGGTTTTAAATTTCAGTGTTTATTTAGATGAGACTCATTCAGAGTATCTCAAACTACACTTGACTTGTGGATTTTAGTTACTTCCCTTATTTAACATCTAGCAGAAAATAAGCTGAATTCTGTTTGCTTTCTGGATTTATTTATTTATTTATTTTTGTTGGCAGCGTTAGTGACACTGAATGGATATGTCAGGAGCAGGTAAAGGCCAGGTACATAGAGTCAGACTAGTTATTTGTGTCTGAAGTTGCCTGCCTATGATAGGTTTGGAGGTGAATCTACTTTTAGCACAGAAAAAATAGTCTATACAATTCCAGATGGTCAGCTCACCATGGAAATAATAATGTGGCAGCTGTCCAAAGTAATCATAAAGAATGACAGCAACCACTCAAGACCATTTTGGCAGACTGCTGTTACGTTTTTCACGGATAAATAGGATAATCGGTACCTCTGATTGTTTTTAAAAGCCGAATCTATTTTTCCTGTTATCTGAATTTACATATTTATTTCTCACCATCCCATTCCTCAGAGTAGAGAATGGAGCTCTGACTGTTTGTAGGTCCTCTCGAAATGCTAATGTCTTCCACTCTGCCTTCTAACTGCACATCCAACACAGTCCATTAAGGCTCTTTGTAAACACACATAGTGCCGTTTCTTCATTTAGGGGTAAAATATTGCTCTATTTTTAAAGTTCTTACTTATAAAGGTTTCCAAGCTAATAAGAGACTATGGAGAATAATTTAGTAAAATTCAATTAGTTAACATCACATTAACATTTTACCTTATTAAAGTCCCTTTTCTTTTTAAACATTAAGAATATATTTCAAATCCTCTGTACATTATCATTAAAACTTACCTTCTCACTTTTAAGCTATACTTTACTATGTATTACTTATTGGCATATTTAATGTTTTTACAACATGCATATCCATATGTGTGAATAAATATGTGGTAGTGTTCAGAATATTATTGGACTTTATATACATAACATCACACTATATTTCCATTCCAATTTTTTTTTACCAAAGCTAAATTGAATAATTATCGCACTTTAATATAATAATTCTCCTACCGATGGTCACTTAGGTTGTTCCCTACATTTTTCTATTTTAAGCAATGCTACAGTACACATTCCTGGTTAAGTCTCCTTGTACACATATGGGAGATTTTTTCTATGGTATGGACCTAGATTTAAAATTTGCAGATTGATGTACATACACATTTATTTTTCTTAAATAGTGACAAATTGCTTTGCAAAGTTCTTCCACAGCTTACACTAATAGGTGAGAATTAATATTATTCTTTCAAATTCTGTTTTTCAGGCATCTTTAAATTTGACTTTTTACTATGGAAATTTTTCAAAAATATATAAACACTAGAGGCCTAGTGCACGAAATTTGTGCACTGGCGGGGAAGGGTGTCCCTTACCCCAGCCTGCACCCTCTCGGGGGATGTCCGACTGCCTCTCGAAATCGGGGACCACTGGCTCCTAACCACTCACGTGCCTGCCTGATTGCCCCTAACCCCTCTGTCTGCCTCCCTGATCACCTCTAACCACCTCTGCCTGTCTGATCACTCCTAACCACCTCTGCCTGCCTGATCGCCCCTAACTGCTTCCCTACCAGCCTGATCACCCCTAACTGCTCCCCTGCTGGCCTGATCGTCCCTAACTACCTCTGCCTTGCCCTGCACCCAGGACCCAGGATTCCCTCTTCTAGCCAGTCACAGGCACCCAGGACCCGGGCTTCCCTCCCTCTGGCTAGCTGCAGGCACCCAGGACCCAGGCCAGCTTTTCTCAGGCCAGCCGCAGCCACAGGGGACCATGGGCAGGCAGCTTCATCCGGGCCGCAGCCTCAGGTGCCTGTGACCACAGGGCGGGTGGCTTGTCCCTCTCTCAGGCCACAGGTGCAGGCACAGCCACTGGCACCCGGTACTGCGGGATGAGCGGCTTGTCCCTCTCCCAGGCTGCAGGCTGGCTGGTCCCCATTCTTCTCTCACAAACTCATTTGTGCCTGGCTGGTTCCCATACCTCTCTCATCAATGTTGGATGTCTGAGACGTTATGGCATGACAGCATGAGGGCATGACAACTATTTGCATATTAGCTCTTTATTATATAGGATAGAGAAAATGTTAAACTGAACACCCATATCCTTATTATCCAGCTTTAATACTTACCAATGTATATGTGAATCTCATTCATTTATAGTCCCACTTACTTATTTTAGAACAAATCTAAAACATTATGTCCTTTTATCCATAAATAGTTCAATATATGTCTACAATATAGGTATACATTTTTATAATAAAAGAAAAAATAATAATGCTATCACGCCTAAACACATTAATAGTAATTCCTTAATATAATCAAGTATCCAGTCAGTATTGGAATTTCCCTGATAGTCTCATATATTTTTATTTTACTTTTGATTTTAAAATTGGCATTCAAATAAGATCTGCACATTGTTTTTGTTAAGTCTCTTGAGTCTTTTTAAATCTATAGATATTTCCTTCTCCTTTTTGTTTGCTATTTATTTTCTGAAGAAACATTGATTATTTCTCAGTTTATGGATTTTACTGGTTAAGTTCCTGTGGTGTCATTTAACATGTACTTCTGTCCCATACTATTTCCTGTAAATTGAAAATTAGATATGAAGGCTTGGTCAGATTCAAGATTGATTGTATGGAGAGAATAGTTTATATGAGGTGATGTTTATTTTCTATTATACAAGACTGGGAAGCACATAAATTGGACTGTCTACTAATCTCATTAAAATCGATCAGTGGATTCAGGTGTTGTCAGCCTAATGCATACATTATAAAACTCCTTATCAGTCTTTCACCTGATGGTTTTAGCAGTCATTGATAATCATGTGGATCAATTACTTTATTACAAAAGTATAAAATGGTGACATTATAATTCTATTATCCCTTCTGTAACTAGATTTTTTTTTTACTAAAGAACTTTCTCTTGTTGACTATTTGAATCTTATAAGGTAGAATTAAAAAGAAAATGCAAGCCAAATGGATGCTTTTCCCCCCTTATTGACCCATTGGAATAATGATTTGGTTTTCTAATATTCTTCTTCAACATTGGTCATTGGTGCATCTGCTTCTACTGTCAATTGTTTCTGTTGGATTTTTGATTATATGATATCAATTCTTGCATGCCTAAACATAGTTTATATCAGATAAGACATTGTATGGATGTGTATTTAAAACTAGAGGCCCAGTGCATGAAATTTGTGCACTCGGGGGGGGGGGCAGGGGTCTGGTCTTCTCAGCCAGGCTTGCACCCTCTTGCAGTTCAGAAGCCCTTGGGGGATGTCCAACTGGCTTAAGTCTGCTCTGAAGACCTTAGGAGCCATCAGTCAGACATTTTTAGCACTGCCATGGAGGCAGAAAAGGCTCCTGCCATTGCTGCTGCACTTGCCAGCCATGAGCCCAACTTCTGGCTGAGAGGCACTCCCCCTGTGGGAGCACACTGACCACCAGAGGGCAATTCCTGCATTAAGCATCTGCCCCCAGTGGTCAGTGCACATCATAGCAACTAGTTGTCCCACTATAGAGCCCAAACCGGCTGTCTGACATCCCCCAGGGGGTCCCGCAAGCCAGACCGAGTGACCCCACCAATGCATAATTGGGGCTTAGAGGGACACAGGAGTTTGGCCAGCAGGGGAGGGGCCATGAGAGGGCTACAGGATGTGTCTGGCCCATCTCTCTCAGTCCCAATCAGCTGGACCCCAGCAGCAAGCTAACCTACCTGTTGAAGCGTCTGTCCCCTGGTGGTCAGTGCACATCATAGCAACTGGTTGACAGTCTGCCCCCTGGTGGTCAGTGCATAGTGAACAGTTGAGTGGCCTTAGCATATCATTAGCATATTACGCTTTGGTTGAACAGCCGACTGGAAGATCGGACACTTAGCATATTTGGCTTTTATTATATAGGATAGGATTCTGCAAAGGCTCTAGATGTAATCTCAACCATAGTTGCTTTACCACTTTCTCTGATTAGTAG
>PVJC01019445.1:0-30231 GCA_004026665.1 Murina feae
ATCCTCAGAGCAGCACCCTTGGCGGCAGAGAATGCCCCTCGTGGTGCTGGCATGTCTACGGATCAGAAAGCCGGCTGCAATGCCAAACGTGCGAATCAGACAGTGTGCTTCGCAGATAGTGGTCTGATGAAAATCATGTGGGGGGGGGGGGGCGTCCCCCAGCTCCAGGTGATCTTTTAAGAGTTCTGTCGGGATTTAATTCATTTTTTTTAAAGCTTCACAGTTTTTTTTAAAAAAGCTTTGGCTTATCTAATGCTCATCAACTGCTACACACACAGCAGTTGGAAAGCTCCAGTATCCCTGTCCTTCCTGGAAGCAGATACTGCCCCAGTGCACAGGGAGCATTGACTGAAGTAGGAAGAGGCGGGAGAATTGCTCAGGAGCACACTGACAAGGTGGTGTAGGGACCACTCACAGCCAGTCCTGTTTTACTCAAGGATATGTCCCCACTTTGAAAATAATGGATTGCATTATTTTCAAACTTTGCTTTCTGGACATTTGAATTACTGACATAGGCAATCTCACCTCCTGCATCCCTGGCATCTCATCCTATATAATAAAAGGCTAATATGCAAATTGACCGGATGGTGGAACGACCGGTTGCTATGACGCACACTGACCACCTGAGGGCAGATGCTCAATGCAGAAGCTGCCCCCCTGGTGGTCAGTGCGCTCCCACCAGGGGGAGTGCTGCTCAGCCAGAAGCCAGACTCATTGCTGGCAAGTACAGGGGTGGTGGTGGGAGCTCTAAGGATGTCCAATTGCCAGCTTAGACCAGCTCCCTGCTGTCAGTCGGACATCCCCTGAGGGCTTCTGCACTGCGAGAGGGCACAGGCCAGGCTGAGGGACCCTCCCGAGTGCACGAATTTTGTGCACCGGGCCTCTAGTAAACAATAAAGCTGTCACTCACACTGCAGTTTCCTGTGTATCCCAGTCCTCTATCTTGAGGGTGTCAAACTTCCACAATAGTTTATGTCTGTCCCTCTGCAGCAGGTGAGGAAATCAGGACCTAAAAGCCTTTGCCCAAAATATTGAGTAATAGTGCAGGTGATGTGAGCAGCTGTGGTGTCCCAAGCCAGGTGCATGAATCCAAGAGTGTGGCATCCCCCTCTTTGGAAGGTGCCCTTCACGCCGTTGGGGATGGTAAATGTTGGAGCATGTGCTATTGGCCCCGCTCACTTCTCCTCAAGGACTGAATCTGGTCAGAATCTCCTCTGGGAAAATGCCACTGATCCGCGGGAGAGGAAGGTACGGGGAATCTTGGCTCTGCTTCCCGACCAGATGGCTTGGATTATTGCATGATAAAATGTGCAGCTTCACATGTCTGTGCCTCTCGCCACTACCGTGCCCTTTCTGTTTTTAAGGAAAGAAGGATTGTCCAAATGTGGAAGATGCAAGCAGGCATTTTACTGCAATGTGGAGTGTCAGGTAGGTGCTGGGCCAACTGCAGGGAGGGCCTTGTTGCTGTAAAAATCGGGACCCCTAACATCCTTCCCTGGCTTGTCACGGCTCCGCCAGCCCCCTCCTGCAGCCGGAGCTGGAAAGCATCCTCGTGGTGTGGGATGTGGCTGCATAACCCTGTGTGCTGGTCCAGGACCCAGACCGTAACATTTGGGCGCCATTTATAGGACCAAGAAAAGGGAGCTGGAGAAGTGAGAAAGACACAAGGAGAGCCCTTTGTGAACACACACAGGCAGGTGTGTGTTCAAGGTTGACAAAGTTTGCCCCCAAGGCCACCAGCAGCAGATGGAACATGCAGAGATGACAGATGAAAAGTGCTAAAGTGCTGCCTTTAAAATGTCTGCATCCTTTGGGCTGTAACAGGCCACACCCTTGGGTTGTTTGAACCCAACCTGATCCCAGCTAGACTCAGGTGGGCCCCTGGCACGGACTTTGTACAGCTGCAGGGCGGCTGCTCCGAACTTGTACTGGGATGGGGGCTGGCTGCGTGCGGACCACAGACATCTGGTTTGATGGAGGAGTCTCAAGGGACCTGTAACTCGGGAATGGGAAGCTTGAGGAGCTTGGAGGAAGTCTCGTGAGCTCCTTGCAGGGGGGCGGGGGTTGTCGGCGGGAGAGACAGAGTGAGAAAAACATCAATGTGAGAGAGACACATCGATTGGTTGTAATATGACCGAGCCAAATGATTAACACTCAAAAGGAAGACAGACGCACATTTAAGCAAACTCACTCGGGGTTTATTTACCAGTCACCCATGGCTCTCGGCGCCCGAAGCGCCACCCGGAGGGTCCACCGAAAGACACACACAAGGTCGTGGTCATAGCCGTTGGGTTTCGATCATCTAAGAGACCAGGTCTGGTCCTTCACTGGAGCAGGCAGAGCAGAGAGGTCAGCTTCCCGGAGCCGGAGATGCAGTCTGTGGAGGGCAGACGAGCGTCTGACATGAGGCGCTCGGGTTCCTGCTTTTGTGCCGTCTTCAGTGTGTCTTATCGGGGTCCTTACATCTGGTTGCCTACGTCATTCTGACGAAAGGCCGGGCACTCCGAGCCTTATCAGTACAGTGCAGATTTTAGGGTCACATCTTAAAATGGAGTCTATTCTAACATAAAGTTACTAATCTAAAACGGAGTCACTTAAACTAAGTTCACACACATACATTTTATATATTCTAGTTGTTACAATGTGATTTAAGAAGTGTGTATAAGCATAAGAAAAGATATATTTATTCTTTCATGCTGGCACACACTTCCCATGTTACACACACTAATGTAATAATCAAATCATAGCAGTGTATTCTAATCTTAACACATCTAGTTAAATCACACACGAGTCACACATGCTGATGTCACACAAATATATTCTTTGATTATAAGTTACTCACACTCAAATCTTAATTAAATCACACTTAGATCACACACCCTAAATATATTTCTATAACAGGTTGCCTTCTACACACCCTGATCAGGGCTGGGGATTGAACCAAGGTACATGCCTTTGACTGGAATTGAACCCAGGACCCTTCAGTTCACAGGCTGACGCTCAATCCATGGAGCCAAACTGGCTAGGGCTCCCCAGTCTATTTGTTAGATGGGAACCTATAAAGCACACCCTGGGACGTGCTGATGCTCTTAAACAGCAGCTCCAACTGATGGAGTGACTTGTTCTCATTCACAGCCCGCCGCCCCCCACCCTGTCACCCCCCATCTACTTCTAATTACCCACTATTTCATTTGTTTCCTTCTCCTCTCCCTGTGCAGCTGGCCTCTGAATGTCCCCAAAGAGCATTATTCAGCCATGGGAGAGGTTGCTAAGCCCTTATGTCATCTGACTGAGGCGCTCCAGCCACGGTGGGCCCTTGCCAGAAGGAGGCCCAGGCTGTGCCATTGGCGAGGGCATGTCTCCCTTGGCATCCGAGGCCACATGCCCAGTCCGCCTCTCTGCATCTCCAGGGCAGCCTTCCAGAGGCTGCCCGCCTGTGCGACAGTGAGAATGTGCATGGGCCTGTGGTTGAGTTTTCGGGGTGTGGGCCTTCTTTTGAAGAGGAGAGACCATACTTTCCCCCCCACAACTGTGGCTAGAACATTCCGTGGTTAGATGGCTGTGGCGTTGGAGATGTCGGTGAGCCCGGGGGCTTCTATGATGGGACCCAGGTCTGATAAGTTAGCTGTTTCTACATTTAATTTAAACACATCTAGAAAAAAATAACTCATTACATTCTGGGTGTCTAGAGAAGCAGGTAGTAAATCCCATACAGTTCAGAGAATATAACCCGGACCAGCAGGAGGCCGGGATCCCAGCTCTGCAACTTACTAGCTCTGTGAACTTGGCAGTTCCAGGGACAGCCCTCCCTCTCAGTTTCTTCAAGTGTAAACAAGGACAGTAGTGCCCATTGTAGTGAATAGAGATGAAGTCTGTCTAAACCGACACTGTGTACAGGGGTGAGGGCTTGTGAAAAAGTAATGTTACGATAATTCAGGTGGGACGGAAGCTCAGGCTTAAGCTAAGAATAACGCATACAGCATGCTTTAGATGTAAGGGGCTCGGTGCTGTTTTTTTTTTTTTTTAAACCTAAGAGAATGGGTGGATTCTAAGACCTTGAGACCACTAATGGTGTGCACCGCGTGATGCTTACTACAAAGTGAGTCTTCACTTCTCTGATTCGCCGTGAACTCGGCAGAATCAGAGAACCTCGGGGTGTGTGAGGTGCTGAGTCAGCCCTCGGTGGGTTAAGCATAAGCTGTCTTCCTGTGCACCTCACTAGGTGGCATTATTTTAATGAATCATGAACATCCATGCTGGGGTTTTAAGGCAACTCTTTGGTTCCCCTGCCTTCGGGACCTAGTCTCCCAGATTTGCAGATTCAGAACCCCATCTGTGAGCTCACAGTGAAGGGTGCCTTCTCTTGGGAAGTTCACATTAACCACACACACCAGGCAGCTGACGGTCTATGCATTCTCTTCCTGGAGTCACGTTGTACAGCTGGTTAAATCTTCACGAGCTTGCATGGGGAGCAAGGAACCCCAGGATGGAGGACGCAGTCCTGTGATTTTAAGTCATGTTCGAAGGCCTTAGGCCTAGGCAGCTCACTGAGTCCAGCCTCATGGTATGTGGAATGTTCCCTGCTGCTTGCTCAGTCCCTGGGCCATGCACCCTCAGCCTGGAGAGCACTTCTGCAGGTCAGTTTTCCTGTGCGTCTGCTGAGAATCGAGGGGCCAGAGGACCCTCCTCGTGATAATACTGCTCCCTCTACTAGCGATAACACCTCTCCAGAGCCCCCGGTTTCCAGAGGTGACAACCCGGGTCTGACCTGTTCGTTTCCCTTTTGTTTCATCTGCCGCCTCTGGTTGGAGGTGGAGGCTGACGGCCCCGGTTTTCCATCCTTTAATTCTGAAGAGCTAAGTCGGTGCAGGGCAGAGCGTTGCAACGAGACAGAGTGGTCCTAGGGATGTAGTAACAGTCAGTGCAAGGGCGTCCTGCTTCCTTAGGGAGGAATCGGAGGCCTTTGCTCCGGATGAAAATGTCCGCAGGATTCCGCCTGTGGGAATGTTAGGATGGGATCCACGTGGAGGCCCTGGCGCAGGAATCAAGGGGCACAGCACAGGGGCAGGATGAGGAAGGTCATGGAGTGGTTCTCCACCTGAGAAAGCCTCGCCCTCCCTGGGCCTCCCTCACAGGTGGACCCACCCACCTGCAGGCCTCAGGGGGTCACCGCCACACAACAGAGGGTGAGGTTGGAATGAGGGCGATCAGGTTCAGCCCGCGCAGCTAAAATAACGCTCATGCTGGCTGAGTGACCTGCCTGACGTCACGCAGTGCATACCAAGGGCTGGAGGAGGCCTGTTCCCTCTTCCCGACACTCGGTGCCGGAATGCTGAGGGCCCCGTAGGGGAGCAGGCACCAGGGGAACGTGTTCCAGACACACGGACGTGTGCATTCTCCCCAGACCCTTCTCTGTAACCTCAGCGTGTTAGGATTTTGGTGTATTCTCAGTTTGGCTACATCCTGTCCCATGGACTTTCTCCTCTTCCTTCACTTGACTCAGTGTGATCCTGCCAGAGGAAAGATTTTAATTGATGACGCATGAAAGGGTAACGGGGGAGGACGGGGGGGGGAATCAAAAGGAACAGAAACTGCTTTTTAGTTAGGCCTGTGTTGTAACCTGTGTGTTTTCATGAACGATATTTATTTTTATAAATATGCCCAGAAAGCTCAGTGTATTCTTCCCTCCCTCAGACTCCATTAAGTGGCACCGTGACGTGTTTAAGAGAATCGCTTTAGAAAGTCGGTGGTTTTAGAGTAGTGGTTCTCAAACTGTGGGTCGAATGACCCTTTCACAGGGGTCGCCTAAGACCATCCTGCATATCAGATATTTACATGACGATTCATGTAAATGAATCATGGCATTTTCCAAGCAACATTACAGTTATGAAGTAGCAACGAAAATAATTTTATGGTTGGGTTACCGCATGAGGAACTGTATTTAAAGGGCCAGAAGGTTGAGAACCACTGTTTTAGAGGAATCGTTGGGATGTAGAACTTTCTAGGGCGTTATTTCTTAACAATAACAAGCAGGGGGAAAAAACCTGTTTGTGTGGTATAAATAGAGGTGATGGGATTATGAGTGCTTTTGAAAGTAGGAAGGGGCATGCCCTGGCCTGGATAAAAAATCATTTAAAAAGCACATGTGAGGGACATGTGGCTGAAGATGTGAGAAAGGTCTTAATTTTTATCAACTGGAAAAAAAACCTGAAGTGAAGAAAATGCCTCAGAAATGCTCCCATGACCTGTCATGGTTCTGGGTGATGAGTGAATGGGCCGGAGTCATGGGTTCTCTCTTGGTTAAATTCCCTTTGGTCTCGCAGACATAGGAAGCTTCGTAAACTGAATTACTTACTTTTAAGTAATATTTAGAAACCTTTTCCACATGTTTTACTCAGGAAAAATCTGTGTATGAGCAGCCGAGCGCATCCCTGCAATCACTCGTTTACGGGGGACGCAGAACAGAGCATGTGTCCTTGGGATGGGGGTTCAGCAGCGTCGTCACCTCCCCGTGAGATGGTCCTGCTTCCGTTTGCTCTCCCTTCCTCTCGAAGGTAAAGGAAAGTGAGTGACATTTGCTCATTAGTCCCCATTGTAGGAAAGCCCATATATGTGTGCCCAGGCGGCCTGTGTCTGTTTTGAAGGCGCCATGAGAACTAGAGAGACACCAAATGCGAGTGTTAGAGAGGGGGACTTGGCCATAGAAACCGGGTCTCCTGAGCCGGGAAGACAGACAGTGTATCCTTTGCTCTGCAGAAAACTGGCTGACTTAGCAGTCACTCTTCCAGGCTTGGAAACGCTGGTGCACCGAGAGATAGTTTAGCAGCTCTTTCTGCCTCTTCGAGCACTTTTGTCCATGCACAAAAAGGTAAGTCGTGCAGAGCAGGGGGTATGTTGGCTCAAAATGAAAGAGAAGTTTAAAAGGTACAGAAAGAGTCCATGTCTTACTTTTATGTGGATTGACTTGTTTGAGCTGATGGCACAGATAATCTGTGCTCACTATAGAAAACTCAGAAAATCCAGTCTGAAAGATCAGGAAGAGTATCTGTAATCTTACCTTTCCAGAGAAAATCACTATTTATTGATTCGTTATAACACAGTTATGCTTTGGTATACATCTTTGGGAATCCTTCCTATGCATTTATTTTTACTGTATATTATTTTTTTCTGGAAAATGGGATCCAAGTTTACATAAAAAAAATTTTATAAAGATTGCAATCAGGGCAGGAGTAATAGCTTGAGTTTAGAAGGAAAAAAATAGGATAAACAGTTTTAGAGAAACTGACAAAAATGTTTTAAAAAAACAAAAGGTTGCAAAACCACTCTGTGTACAAAGAAGCTGCTAATACAAAAATAAATAAATAAATACTAATAGCCTAATTTCCCCCCAGTTTTTGTCCAGTCTGATTGTTGATCATATCGTATGTGCAGAATCAGGGCAACTTGCCTCTGTCAGGTTCTCTAAGATAATGTCATTACAACCTTCCTACAGAAAGTGAAAACATTATGATTCTGATTAATTTCTCTTGATGAAACTTACGTGATTCTGTACTTCCTGGAAGCACTCCATCTCTCCGATTTAACTGCCGTGTGGGACAGTATCACGTTATGGGTGCTCTTGCTCGTATCTGTTCTGATAAAGGCATAAACTACATGAAGTCAGAGACTTCATCTCCCATCCCTGCCTCTAGGGTCAGTTGCAGAGCTCGTTGAATGAATGAGTGAATGAGTGAATGAATGAATGAATGAATGAATGAACGAACCCATGAATGAACAGTTACCCTGCTGTGGGGGCACTGTGTGCCAGGCAGTGTCCTAGTGCTTCCTGTGGATGAGCTGATTGGACCCTCACACGTCCCTTTCTGGTGACACGAATGCCTGCTTATCCTTGGAAGGTCCTACATTTCTTGGTAGGCCTCAAGCTTTGTCCCTGATTAACACTGTTGGAAGGTGTAAAATCATAGACTCAGACTTCGGGACCTGCTAAGTAACTTAAGGATCATGTTATTTACGGCCAAGGATACGGATGCAAAGGGATTAAGAGGCCTGTCCGGCGCCATGTCGCTGCTTTGCTGTAGAGTGGGCATAGGAATGCAGGTTCCAGTCCGGCCGTGTGGCTCAGTGGTTGAGCACCGACCTATGAACCAGAGGTCACAGTTTGATTCTTGGTAAGGGTACATGCCCAGGTTGCGGGCCCAATCCCCAGTAGGGGGCATGCAGGAGGCAGCCAATCTTTGATTCTCTCTCATCATTGCTGCTTCTATCTTTCTCCCTCTCCCTTCCTCTCTGAAATCAATAAAATTACATTAAAAAAAAAGAATTTAGGTTTCCCAACCCCCCAACCAGCATCCGACCTGACAGCACTCTGCCCTCCTCCTCCCAGAGCACGCCTTGTGGGTAGGCTCCCTTCCCCTTGAGGGTATTTACATCAGTAAATGTCAGCGTCGCATGCTGTTTACATTCACATTCATTTTGTACCAAGTATATGAATAAATAATGAACAAATCATATGAAGAAACGTCAATATTAAGCTTCTTTCTCCCAGGAGCTCGTTGTGGTTAAACAGCAGAGACACCATCGACAGTTCAGAAAACCAACCTCTCACAGGCCCTGTAGAGGCCTCCTGTTAGAGTTCCTGGGGTCATAGCGGACCTTGTTCCCAGCTGTCAATCACTATCCTTGGCAGATGTTCCCATCAGCATCCCGAGGCCTGGAGCCCTCTTTGCCTTTCTCTGTTTTGCTTTGCATCTGGGAAGGGCGCTGGCTTGCCTGCAGGGAGCTGGGCCCACCTGCCCCTACCTCGTGGCACCGCACTCTTACTGTAGGCTTTGGCTCAAAGCAGATGCTCTTCTCCCTCGTATAGACCCTTCTCCCTGCTCTCAGTTATATTAGGGCGTCATTTAACTCTGCAGAACAGCCTGGCACAGCACCAGAGCCAAGGGTCTGTGTCACACACAGCATTCAATCCCCAAGTGACACCGTGTCCTTCCTCCTTGGAGGGGAGGAGGGGAGGGGGGAGGAAGTCATCTTCATTCATTCGGCAACTTTATTGAGAGCCTCCTAAAAGTCGGGCACTGTTCTAAGCTCCGGGGTTATAGGTGGGAACACAACAGACGAAGTTCCTTTGTTGTGATGGATGGGGGAACACTAAGCCAGAAACCTAATGAGTGTGTATCACATCAGGTGGTGAGAGGTACCAAGGAGAAACATAGAGATGCGGAAAGTGCTGTGCGGGGCAGGGTATCCACGGCAGGTGTCCTGAAAAGGCGATTGGAGCAGAGACAAGAAGAAGCGAGGGAGGGGTGGGATATGGGTATTTAGGAGAAAGTTCCAGCCAGGAGATACAGCAGGTGCCAAAAGTCCTGAGGCAGGAGCGTGCCTGGTTTGTTCAGGGACAAGAAGGAGAGTGTGCAGCCCTCGTGGTCAGGAGGCAGGGGGAGTGGCTCCTCCCTTCATGTGTGTCCTCACAGGTCACCCGAGGCTGTGCCTTTTGGGAGGAGAAGCCAGTAGGAGGCTCCGAGCTGAGAGGTGGCATGACCGGATTTTGTGTAACAGGCTGCTGACTCTGGCCGCCCTGTGGATCACAGGCGGTGGGGGTCGGCAGAGCCAGGCATCCTGGTCGAAGGGGCCAGAGGCCTCAGGCGGCAGGGCTGTGGGGGTTGGGGGGGCCGGAAGCGGGAAGTAAGAAGTGATCGGGGTCCAGGCATACTCTGAAGGCACAGGTGACGGACTTGCCCGAGAGGAGTATGCATGTGAGGGAGACAAGGAGGGCTCGAGGTTTCCGGCCTGAGCATCTGAAAGAACGGACTGCTGTGTCCTAAGGAGGAAAGGCTGAGGGAAGAACGGACAGCACCCAGTGCCCCTGAGGAAGAGTGCCTGGGACTCCCTCAGTATCCAAGCGCTCTGACACTTCCCAGATATAACATGATCCCCTCCAAGCCTTCACCGCATTTCTCCCAGTCTCTCTCTCTTCCTCTCTTTCTCCTCCCACCTCCCCCCCCCCCTTTCCCACTGCCAGCAGCTGGTAGGTACTCCACGCTGTCACATCTGGTTTTTTCCGAAGTCGGCCATGACCTCCGTGGTGTCTGGTCAATTCTTGGCCATTCCACACTAGCCGTGTCACCAGCTGTCACATCCACTTCCTCCCCACTCCTTACCCTCTTTCATGGTCCCACAGCACCTCGTGTCCTGTCCCCTCCTCAGCTTCCTGGACCCCATGGCATCACCCCCGTCCCGTACTGAGCGAGTATCCTCAACCCTCAACCTGGGGCATAAAACTTTCAGACGTGGGAGGGACAGGAGTACAGTTTTCCCATTTTATCTGCTGAATCCACAGGAAGCTTTATGTCTAAATATTCCCAGCAGGTGCCGTTGCCACCTCCCTGAGGGCCCCCTCATGAAGCCCTCACGTACATTTTGTTGGCACCTGTCAGGAGGGACAGGTCGCTGCGCGTGCCAGGCGGTTATGTGCCCCGACATGAGACCAGGGCCAGAGCAGAGCTGCAAGGCGGCAGAGCCAGGTCAGGGGCTCAGACCCAGAGCGCTCACCCCTGCGCTGTGTCCACCGTCTGTGATCAGAGAGGGAAAGGCGCGCGTGGGGCCTGGAGTAACGAGAGGCTGCAGAAAGACACGAGACGCTTCGCGATGAAGCACAAAGCCGTGTTCTCATGCTGACAGCCATGGCCAGGCTGGAGTCAGGGTTATGGGACCCTGTGCACCTTTGAGGATGTCTTCATCTCTGGCTGTTGCGAGCGTCGTGGCGTCTTCCGAAAGGAAACACGTTTCCCTTGACCTTAGCTCGGAGGACTGGTTGCATCCTCCCCTCTCGAGCTTCATTCCAGTTCGTGTGCGTTTCATCGTCTTTTTCAACCTTCCCAGAAACAAGATTGGCCCATGCACAAGCTGGAATGTTCTCCCATGCTTGTCTTCGGGGAACACTGGAACCCCTCCGAGACCGTGAGGCTCACTGCGAGGATTCTGGCCAAACAGGTGAGGACACAGGGTAATGCTTCCATGCGTTTCATTTGATTTTTTTTCTTGAAGGTCAGAGAGATGAGGCCCTGACCTGTGTGATCATCTCTTGTTACTCATCCTCAGGCCCGTTTCCTGTCGCCTCCACCTGGGCAGGGCTGGGAACACAGCTCCAGGTGGAGGCTGGGTTTGTCACTTGCCCTAGGCAACTAGGATGTTGCTTACCCCGGACCGGAACATGGCCACCGCTGTGAAATTCTAAGCTTTTTTTGGAGATGGGATTCCATGGAAAAATACGGCTTTTCATGGCATGAACACCTGATGGAACAGAATGAGCACATTTAGGGACCCAGCCCTTTCTGACTCAGAGAGGGCACCCTGCGCCCTCCTCCTGTACCGTGTTCTGTGCTTCTTGTCTCTTTCCCTGCCCACGTCTAGGCAGGTGAGGGGTAGGATGGGACAGCCAGGAAGGCACATGCAAATGAGAAGAGGAAGCAGAGTGGAAAAGTAGGAACCGAGGCAGGGGGCAGAGGGGAGAAGAAAGAAGGGAGGAAAGACACGCTCCCACGATGACGCAGGATGCATGGCTCTCCCTTCGTCCGCTCAGTCCTCACTGATCACCTGTCAGTGGGATGCCTGGTCTCCAAGAGGCCAAGGTAAAAAGAGGGGAGGACACAGTGAAATAGGCCACGCAGGGCTCGCAAGACGTTTATGTCCACGGAGATGCTTGCTGATAACCAGGTGGTGGCAGAGCCTTTACTGTCATTCTTTTAAGCTGAACCTTCATCCCCCTCTTCTTTATGGCCACCACCTCTCCCCCCACTTTAAAACTTTGTATGTTTTATGAGCCAAATGAGATCATAATGATCAGCACCACGCTGTCCCCAGACTAAGCTGGGATCCAGGGCCGCGTGAACAGAAGTGGATCATTTCCGAACTCTGAGCTCACCGCTCCGTTATGTTCAGCCGGGGTCAGGTGCTCTCTGAAATGCCAGGGCACCAGCTCAGGGTAACGAGAGGCAGGCAGGGTGCCTGCCGAGGGAGCCAGGGAAATCAGGATTGCTTTCCTTGGAGGAGGTTGACTTTTGGATCCTTACTATACAGCTTTCCTTAAATATATGCAGGGTACTTAGTCAGAAGGAAAGGGTAGGGGGCAACTGTGTGTCTCGTTGGAGTGTCAGAGTAAATAAGCCATCCCATTAGCTCTGGGAGGGTTGGGTGACCAAGCTCTGTAGGCATCCTGGGAGGGTTGGGTGACCAAGCTGCTCCCCTCCTACCCCCCCACCGTTGATGTTATTTATAGAGTTGTGGTTAAGAACTCAGAAGGAGCTGGTGTACTTTCCTGAATGGAAAGCTTTCCCAGGCAAAATGTACTACCCATCTTAGAGAAATGCGTCCTGTGAATGGAAGATTCCTGCTCCCAACAAGAACTATTGAAATGCCGTGGTGCTAGGAGGGTCACCCGAATGCTGCGATGCATTTAGACCCGTTTCATTCAACTCCTATTGTAATTACTACGGCCACTAATAGTCTCTTCAAGGAAAAGTTACCTGGCCACCTTTTCATCTCTGCAGGATTGGATGATTAAAAAAACAGACCATTTGTATTTCAGTGGCTTGCAAAGGATTAGGGGAGCCAGGCTACCCCGCTACCAGGGGGAAGCTTAACATGTTAACTAGGGAGGTGAGCGCGCCCTGCGAGACCACCTGTATCCCCACATTGAATAGCCATTTTACAAAGACACGCCTCGGGCCAGCTCCGGAGCCCTGCTTTTGAACTCTCGTCAACACCGAGTTTATTCATGTTCTCAAAGCTTTCGCGGGTTTACTATTGTCAGCTCCTCTGGGGACGCCTAGAACAAAGGCCGCTGCACGTTTAAAGCGGATCCAGGCTCACAGACACAACCCAAAGTGTTCTTTTTGAAACACGGAATTTGAGATCATTTTAGCCGATGCTTAAAGAAAGTGTAAAATGGATGGGGGGGGGGGGATTGATTTTGTTCCTTTTCAGAAGGAGAAATAATCAGTAGGATGGCTCATCTGTAGGCTCAGGGCCTTTTACAGCCAGGGCCCTAAAAAGTTGTTTTCCAGCCACTGTTCTTTCCCATAACATGCATTTTTTTGAGCCTACTGTGTGCATAGCGTTAGCGGGATGTGAGGGACACGGCAGATGCTTAAAAAAAAACACCCCAAAAACGTTTCAAAGGAGTCTTGGGTTTGAACGCTGGGCAAGCACTCTCAAAGCCCCAACGGTGGGCTCGTGGGTCGCTTCCTCGCCTTCCTTGAGAATCGCTGCTCTTCCTTCATGTGGATGTCAAAGTGAGAGCACATTTTGCTGGTTGTTAAAATCTGTCTCTGTGTGATTTCTTCCCCGGTTACTAGAAAAGCCACCCGGAGAGAACGCCGTCGGAGAAATTGTTAACCGTGAAGGAGTTTGAATCGCGTAAGTGCCTCTGGGACCGGCGGCGTGGTTACTCTTCCTCCACATTTAACGTGGATGAGGCAGGACCGAAGACAGGTTTGGTGCAGGTGGTGACCTCATTCTAAATAGTTTTGACTCTGACTTACGTGCTGTTTGGAAAAATGACTAAAACTTGTTTTTCTGAGTCGGCAGGATGACTGGGAAGTAACCAGTGGGAAGTAGGCGCTTGCGGGAGGGGTGACTGCGCCCCCAGCCGTCTCTGCGGGCTCTCCCGGCCTGCTGAATGTTTCTGGATCCTTGCTGAGTTGCAATCCTGTAAACAGCCTCTGTCTTTACTGAAACTCTTTAAGTGGGGGGTTCTCTGGCGTCTTGGTCATGACACCGATTCCAGGGCCGACTGGGGGCCCCCAAATGGGCCGAGGCTGGTTATCGGTCTCGGCCACGCATCCCTGACCTCGCGGCCAATGCTCCGCTGAAATGTCTCGTCCTGAGTGACGTCAGGTGTCGGAAGAAGAGAAGAAACAGCAGCATTTCTTCCCCTCAGGTTCAACCGTTAGTCCGAGTGATGAGGAAGAATGTTTTCTGGGGCTCCCTTTACGTTTCCTGTTTCCTCCATGCCATTTACAGTAGGAAAAGGGTGTCGCTAGAAATCCAGTTTTCTGCCTACCGAATCACGGTGTGTTTGCCCACAGATCTGGATAAATTAGACAACGAGAAGAAGGATCTGATTCAGAGTGACATTTCTGCTCTCCACCACTTTTACTCCAAGCACCTTGAGTTCCCCGACCACGAGAGCCTGGTAGTGCTCTTTGCACAGGTAAGAGGCACAGCGTCAGGGGACACTGCGTCGCTTCCCCTGCCCAAGCCCTGTCCCCAGCACACACCCAGTGAAAAAAAAAGGTAGCTTTTCCTCCAAGACAGAAATGCACGCTGGTAGGACTTCCCAGTGGTGACAAAGTGGATATGGGACCATATTTTCATTAACAGAAATCAAGATCTCATGAGCAGTATATTCGTGGTGAAAAGGACTGAGAGTCTGAATTTTGAACTGACTCAGGAAATCTAGGACCTAGATACAGATTCATGCGCACACATACACATATATGCACACACATACATACACACACATACATCTATTCACTCACACATGTCTAACCATAGATAATTTATTCCGATATAGACTTTATAATCATCAAATCATAATATCCATTCTGAGATAAACACACCCACACACACATATATTTTTTTTTCATCCGTATATTTGAAAATGAACACTCAGTATCCCCTAAGAAAACTCTAAAACAAAAATTAACAGGTGCTTTCCCAGCCTCACACCACCCGCTGGTCCTGCCTCTCGGCCCCGTCGCTTGCTGTCCTATCCTCCGAGCCCGTTCCTCTCTGACTCACGCGAGGGTGCTGGGTTAGTGCGTGGCCCAGCCGCAGCTGGCGGCCGGACATGCCTGCACTCCCTCCACAGCACGGAGGTGCGTTTGAGTCGCTCGGAGCATATGCATAGGCTGGTCGGGAAAGGTATTTTTGGTGTGCGGCCTCCATCTAGTCTAAATGCTCATCATGAGAATAGCTTTAGCGAGGCACTTATGCCTGATTTGACTTGAGGAAAGGAAGGACTGTGGCCCATGCATCTTTCTTACCACCCAGGTTCACTTTTCTCCTCTGGGCATATTTCAGACGGCAGGGAAAGCTGACAGGCACATTGCTGTGCGGTTTGGCTTAAACACCATCACCGCCTCCGAGAAAGGAACAGTGAAGACACTGTGCTTGTAGGAGCCTTTGCTTATGAAGAAACACACTCTGTTTTGCACAGTCAGAGGAGGAGGGCAGAGGGGAAAAGCCTCCGATCATCATAGAACATACGAGCCTGAGGCATTTGGAGTCAGACACTGGTCTGCTTGAGCTCCATGCAGAGGGGGAGACGAAGAAGCAAAGGAGCAAGTGTCCCATATCTCAAGTCAGTCTGTCCCTACGTCAGTTTGAAAATTGCTGCTAAATTCTCTCATTCATTCTGCAAACATGTTCTGTCGTCTTGTGGGTCTCAGTCACGGCGGAGGCGTGTTGGTATTCAGTCTGAGCCTCTATATAGATCACTCAGTACTCACTGGGGTGCAGGACACACTGTTCATGTGCCAGTTAACTTTGCTGAATGAACGGAAATCCTAATTAAACTCTTACCTGTTGTTGATTGATAGTCATTGCTTATTGGTAGTTGGTTAATGTCCTGATGACAGAATAGGCCTAGAGACTTGAATTGGCCCAGAAAAGTGGTACACGGAGTCTTCTACATAGAAATGCCCAACATCTCAGGATTCCGAAGGCTGTGTATTATTCTACTAATCCTCAGTCATCTCTTTTTATGTTGAAAATTGTAAATAGGCTGAATTGTAAAAACGGTAAGTCAAACCTATCACAGCCTTAACTTTTCTGTGTAGCAGGATTCCCAGGCCTTTGACACTGGTCCTTTAATTACAAGTAAAACTGCCACATTAACATGCATAGATCAGAACGCTTTTCAGAGGAACTTGGTGTAAAGAAACACTTGTGTTTCTTACAGGTTTGCTGTCAGAATGTCTAGTTTGAATTCTGACTCCTTACGTTCCCACTTGCTCCTTATATGGCCTTGACCAAGTGACTTAAATCCTTGACCTCTCTGAGCCTCTTCTGTAAAATGGGCTGTGCCAGAGTAGCAGTGCAGACTGCGAGAGGTAAATGTGCAGCACCTAGCATAGTGCCTGGCCCAGACCAAGTGCTCCTCGAATGCTAGTTTTCAAAAGCCCATTCCTCGGCCTGAAATGCACCAGTGCGGTGTCTCTGCTGTGGAAGAGCGTGGTCCCCTGACGCTTTCCTATCAGCTCAGGAGGACAAGACTCTCCCCCTTCGCTGCTGGCGTTGGACAAGTCACCACTCCGCTCTGACCTCAGTTTCACCATCTGAACAGTAGAGAGAATGAGTCCCCTTCCAGCTCTGAAACTAGATACAAGTGAAGGCACCCACCACACGGTCTCCCAGGA
Organism: Murina feae; assembly: GCA_004026665.1. NCBI lineage: Eukaryota > Metazoa > Chordata > Mammalia > Chiroptera > Vespertilionidae > Murina > Murina feae. The sequence continues at coordinate 16,419 of PVJC01019445.1, forward strand.
GACGGGGTGTTTCTTGAGGGCACAGATTTTTGCCCTGTTCACAGTGCCCAGCATATCAGCTCTCAGTGAATGTCCGTGAGGAGAAGGAATTTATAGAGCCACGTGAAACTGGGGCTGTGTATTCCTCTGTTTTACCCAGCTAGCTCTAGGTTCGACTTCCAGAACGATGAGCTGCCCTTGGTGTTTTTCAATGTAGCATCGTGTTCAAGGATGAGAGAGTGGCCAGTGGTTGACTCAAGCCGGCCATGCAAGGAAGGTCTCAGCTCCTTAGCGCCAGGCCGCTCTGCCTCTCAAGGGGCAGACAGCAGTTCGAGGGGTTTCCTATTTACCGCCTCACCATATAAGGTGGGTTACCAAGGTCAGTGACTTTTTTCACGGGAGGAAGTCAAGGACACAGGACTCAGAGATGGGCTCAGGACCACACGAGAGATCTGAGGCACACTGGGATCGTGTTCTCGGAATACGAACTCCCAGGCAGATATGCAAACGTTAGTCCTTAGACCTCTATGGTCTGCGCCATTGGGCTACTGTGGGTAGGTGGATGGGCAGGCCAGACCGGGGGTACTTCCCCTGACCGGTCTGCTTTTGCGAATTTTGTTTGAATAAAGGATACGTTGGCTGAAAGAAAGATTTTTAAATCCCTAAACCAGAACATCTTCCTCGTGAAGTAAAGGTCAGAAATTCAAGTGATGATTTCTATCCAGACAGAAGGTTTAGCGCATTATTTTGTTTTCTTTCTCGCTGCAGGTTAACTGCAACGGCTTCACCATTGAGGATGAAGAGCTGTCTCATTTAGGATCAGCAATATTTCCCGAGTAGGCTGAGTTTGACTTCTTTTCTTTTTATTTATTTAACACTAATTAGATTAAAAAAAACACACACACAAAAAAAACCTACCTCACTGCATGTGACAGACATGGAAATCCAAGTGAATTAAGACACCCTTTTAATTCTTCCAGATTTCAGAATGTTTCCCCTACGTTTAAGGAGCCGAAGGTAGTTGTTAGGAGAACTACTTTGTGTTAAGTCCCGCCAGGTCTGTTATTAGAGAGCTGCTATTAAAGAATGTTTTACAGTGTGTCCCGCTGAGAAATGTGCTGCTTTTTGCATATCGGCGGCAATGGAACTCTCTGGATTTCTTGCACTTGAAGTGAAACATTAATTGCCAACCAACAACTGGCCACAGGCTGACACGGAGACTATATGAGTTGCTTCTCCATCTGTCCTGTTTGAAAAATACCGGTATAGGAACAGCGCAGCCGGGAGAGTGAACCGAAGCAGTGAACGAGGGGGGACTGTCAGAGAACTATCGGGGTTTCGCTTCCTTCAGGAGTGCTTCATTCAGGAGAGGCTAGCCAGCTGACACGGAGCTCCCGGTAGCTCTGATGTTCGTGGATTGCCAAGAATGGCTTTGACATGGTCTTTTTGATGGAATGAGTATTTTCACCAAAATGCTTCAGTCCCATGAAATCAAGCCCTGGCTTCCCAGAGGGCGCCAGGAGCCTTCCTGCATCCCCGTCTGAATTAATCCATGTTGTAGATTTTCCCGCCTGAAGCGACCTTGCTTAGTACTCACTACACAGGCCTTTGGCTTTAGGTCAAAGCCATTGCGGGAAACCTTGACCCCCACGCCTTTGCATGGATGACGTGTGAGCTCCTGGGGGGTCATCTGTCTGGTGTCACCCAGTTCTGTGCATCCTACTGGTCTGAGGGACACAGGTTCCCAGGCAGCCGTCAGGGGCGTTCCTGAACCACAGAAACAAAGCATTTAGCCCCCTGATAATACTGTTCCTGGGGCCACAATGCTGACCTCTGTGGTTTGAATTCCGATAGCGAGGAAAGAAGTGTTTGGGGAAGAAGCTTTTTTGGGAAAAGGAAGAGAAAAGGAGAAAGGCCACTCTCCTCAGGGGGCTGGTGTTGACCCCTTCAGACCTGAAACAAACGCGATGGCTCTGCTCGGCCTCTAAGGTCAGACTGGAAGCAGGCGCCAAGGGGTGTTGTCTGAGGTTTCACCCTTTTCGGTAATTGCCAAGAAAATGATGCTCAGAGCAGGATTTGTTCTAAGTTCTGGGCCTTAGCATTCCCCTACCTTCCTTCAGAGGACACTGAGGTGTGTGTTTTCAAGTGGAAAACCTAGTACTTCTTCTGCAGGATGGTTCTAGAGCTCTGCTTTTCCATTGCTGACGACTTCCCGTGCATGTGTTTACAGGATTCCCCAGGGCCCAATCCCTGTGCACCACTTGCCAGTAAGCCCAATGGGCTGCGGTGCAGGGGGAGAGGTGCTACACGCCGTCCCAAGCTCAAGGTCACCACCGACTTCACTCAGACCTTTCAGCTCCTGGCGCTGGAGGAGGCTGCCTTCCCCCACTCTCCCCTCTACATGGAAAGCCTGGGGCAGCCCATCCTCTTTGTTTTTTTGTGTGTTTTTTTTTTATATTTTGGGGGCAAACGGGAGAGGGCTTTTGGTGGCTGATGCTTCAGGCAAGTGGCCACCAGAACCATGGGACATATGGATGCGAATGCCCACATGAGCCCCGGTTTGCAGGCAGTTTTAATTGGGGGGAAAAAATCCCTTTGGACTGAAATCAGTTCGGCCTTGTGATTTCAAAGGCAGCATTTTCAGAGATCAAGCATTTTCCCCTGTAGTTTAGAAATTTCTGTTCTCAGAACTTTGACCTTGATATAATCAGAAAGCTCAAAGCCCCTCGCATAGGCGCGTCTCTGTCCCGCGTCCCTGAAAAGCAGGCCGTGAGCAGCAGGTGCCGCGTGTCCCAGTTTCCCCGATGAGGACATTGAGGGGCAGAGACGCACGCGGGCTTCTCTGGGTCTCCGGGAGGATCACAGGCCTGCCCTTAGGAAGATGCTCCTCCCCAGTGGCAGTTTCTCAGCGTCGGAAGAAAACACGTTAGAGATAATCCACTGATTTAAAAAGCGGCTTGGAAATGACCACCCACTTGTCTCAAACAGTGTGCAGTGAGTTGCAGTTCACTGTAGGTGTTGGGTCATGAGCCAGGAATTTTTGTTGCCATTTTTTATCGTGTTTTTTTGTTTTGTTTCAGGCTTAGATGACACTATTTTGTTTTTGTTTTTGTTTTTTTTGTGTATGTGTGTGTGTTAAAATATATTTTTATTGATTTCAGAGAGAAAGGAAGAGAGAGAGATAGAAACAGCCATATTCAGAGAGAGTCATTGATCAGCTGCCTCCTGCACACCCCCCACTGGGGACCAAGCCCACAACCCGGGCATGTGCTCTGCCCGGAAATTCAACCCTGATCTCCTGATTCATAGGTCAGTACTCAACCACTGGGCCACGCCGGCTGGTTTTAAGTGTCACTATTTCGAACGGCACATTTCACTTTTCAATACTGTGAAAGTTTAAGAGGATCGGTGAATGCAGGAAAATCTCTTAGAATATGATGGCCAGCTCTTAGGTTTGTTCATCATTGTCCTGCAAAGACCACATTACCACAACTTAGCAAGGAAGTAGCCAGAGTTTTCCTAGGCTGTCAGCCTTACCGAGCACGTCGGTCTTCTCTTCTGATTGACAGCGTTGCATTGATGAATCACAGTTGTTGCCCCAATGTCATTGTGACCTACAAGGGGACCCTGGCGGAAGTCAGAGCCGTGCAGGAAATCGGCCCGGGAGACGAGGTGAGTGCCTGGGGTGGTGTGCGGACAGCTGTTTCCAGAGGCAGGACAGAGAAGTCTCCGGGGGAGACCGGCTGGGAGAGGTCCTGGCAGTTCCATCCTCAGGCCTCCCGGGGTCAGTGTTCAGATCTGTGACCTGTGGCTTGGATGCCCATGCATTTGGCTCCCACTGGGTGCTTGCCATTTCCATCCAAGAGAAAACAGGAAAGAAAAACGGTGAGTGAAGTTCCCCCCAGAGGGGTGTAGAGATTTATAGAGAAAGGAGACAGCACAGGGAGCAGAATGGAATTCAGGATTGCCTGTGGAGTCCGTATTCCCACCACCAAACAGTGGAGTTGGAGCTTTTTTAAAAAAATTTTTCTCCCCCCAAAAGGCCAAAAGCATTGTTATCTAAAAGAAAAAAATAGCCCCCCACCCACCCCGGAGCTAAAGAGTTACAACTCCAGCCCCGACCAAGCGGCTCAGTTGGGTAGAAAATAGTTCCATAAACCAAAAAAGGTTTCGGGTTCAATCCCAAGTTGGTTGGGGCACGTACAGGAGGCAAGTGATCGATGTTCCTCTCTCACATCGATGTCTGTCTGTCTTTCCCTCTCCCTTTCCTTCTCTCTGAAGTCAATAAACACATCCTCAGGTGAGGATAAAATAATTTTTAAAAAGTTGCAACTCCAAATGACGTATCTGCCCTTCAAGCCCTCTCAAGTCCGCACCTGAACTTGGGAGAGTTCGCTGTTCAGGGGTGTAGTTCGGCCGGCCAGCTGTGCGCACTGATAGGGCACATGGAGGCAGCCTGTGGCCAGGAGGCACCTGCAGCTCCCTCCTTCGCGTGGGGGCGAGGGAGGACCAGGGGCTCAGCCACTACTGGGCTGGCGGGCGCCCTGTCCCTTGCCGGCCCAGAACATGGCTGGATGCAGGCTATCTGTCCTGATGTAAGTGATACAAAAAGGAAATGAATGAATGAGTTTTGGGGGATTACGATGACACACTTTGGGTTAGACTTCAGTTTAATAATCTTTCCTACTATTTTAAGGAGCACGTGTGGATTTTAAGTGTGAAACATAACCATCAGTGTGCTGCATGAGAAAGGCCTCGGATCCTCGGCTTTTGTCAGCTTAACCCAGAGCTGAACTGAGATATTCTTTGCTAAATTCATCATGACGAGTATATCAAGGAGTCGCAGTATCTTGGTTTCTGAAGAGCTTGTGGAGACCATCTGGGTGCTTTTTTGGTTAAAACATACAATTGTAGTCGGTGAGAAGGGACATCACCCTGCCAAGCCCAGTGCTCCTGTGGGCTGAGGGGACAGGAGCAGTGGCACTGAGCGGCCTCTGTCGCCATCTTCTGGCTCTTCTGCTTGTTGCACAATGTGGCCCTCGGTCATGTTAAAGAACTGAGGCAGGAGGCTCCCGCCACTGAGGCCAGCGGGGGGCTCGCTCCTATTGGCTTGCCCTCCTGGACTCAGGTCTGCAATGCAGTATCCTCATCTGGGGGAAGGCACTGATATGGGGGTGACCGGCTCTTCACAGAGGAAGGAGCCTATTCCCCAGGGCATCGCTGAGCCTCGAGGTCCCCCCATCACTGCCCTCTGGGGTGGAAAGCGCTTGGCAGCCCCTGCAAATGCCCCCTGCCTGCCCGCCAGTGCCCAGGGCTCCTGGCACGCAGACGGCTTTGTGCCGTCCATCTGTGCAGTCAGACATTTGCCTGATGGTGTGGGATGAGCAGCGAGTCCCGTCCGAGTGAGTAGATAATGGACAGTTAAATGCCGGTCTCCTCCATATGCTCCCAGGCTCAGTTACAGGCCCTGTTAGGAAAAGCAAGGACCGCAGACCCCGAGGAGCCCCCAGGCGAGACTGTCCCAGGTTCTCTGGTCCCTCTGGGGAGGCCGCAGCGTGCCAGGCTCCGAGAAGCTGCGCACTGTCCCAGCCTGCGGGGCCCAGCTTCTTGCTCCATCGCCAGCAGATTGAAGGAGAAAGGGAAACATCAGTAATGCAGCTAAGCCGTCAGCTTGTGAAATGAGAGGCTGAACAGAGACAGCCCAGGGGTGAGGGGAGCCTTTGCCCAGTGGGGTGCTGCTTCTGCCCAGGAGACGGGAGCTTCTCCCTCCCACCGGGACCAAGGCCGGCTTGCTCTGGTGGGGGAAGCTGGGGGATTGTTTTCAGGGCCCCTGCTCCCTGTGTTAGGGGCTCCTTGATTCTTGGGAAGGCAGCAAGAGATGCCCTCTCTCTCCCCCGCAAGCAGGTGGACGACATGGGGGGTTGGGCGTTTAAGTGTGTCCATCCTGAACTGTGGCTGTCTCGCGTCTGCTCCCGCAAGGACACCGCCACGGACGCTGGCAGAGCCACAGGAAGGCTGAGGAGCAAGGGGACCTGTGGCAGACTGCAACGGGCACTTTTCGGACCCCCCTAGGTTTTTACCAGCTACATTGACCTCCTGTATCCCACAGAAGACAGGAATGACCGGTTACGAGATTCTTACTTCTTCACCTGCGAGTGCCGGGAGTGCACCACCAAAGACAAGGTAAGCTCCCTGCTGGCCTCAGGGCCTCTCTGCAAACCAGTGCCCCCGTGTGACTCGGGGGTCTCCGCCTACGGGGTTTCTGACCCTTTAAATGCACCTCCCTGAGACAGTCCAAGGGAACCCGTTAGACCAGGTCTCTGTCCAAGGCTGATGACAGCGTTTCCATTGCTCTGCACCAATGAGAGAAGCACGTGCCCAGGTGTTTTCCTTGAAAAGAAATGACTGCTCAAAAGAGAGGGAAGGGAGGGGAGGGGAAGGCAGGTGAGCACAGCTTCCAGGCTCCTAACCTGCTCAGAGTCTGTGGGATTTCTCTGCATCGCCCCGATTATTTCATCCATGCTGCCCTTCCTCATTCTAGTCTCTTGATTCGTAGATATCTGAACACACGTGTTCTAGGTGTCCTGCCCGGATGAGGATGGTCTAGAAAATATTGTTTTTTTGTTTTGTTTTGTTTTGTTGTAGAAAGGTAAAGGTGTGTTGCCTTTTTCTTAGATCCATCGCCTGATCCCCTTTGTCCTTTTGTAACTTTCAAGTGGGCAGGCCTGCACCTCTGCCTGGGAGGATGCACTATTCCAGAGGTTTCCCATCCGTGTGGTTTCCGGGGGGAGGTGATGCCTTGCATTTGTGGACATGTCCCCTTAGGATAAGGCCAAGGTGAAAATCCGGAAGCTTCACGACCCCCCCAAGGCAGAGGCCATCCGGGACATGGTCCGATACGCACGCAACGTCATCGAGGAGTTCCGGAGGGCCAAGCACTACAAGTATATCCTTGATGGCTGTGGGGCATGCACCTGCACAAGGTGCTGGAGAGACGGGAGGAGGGTGCAGGGGAGGGGCCGGAGGTGCTGGATGTCGGAGGAAGGCTGTACCCCGGGAAACGGGTGGAGGCTCACTGACCACCCGTGACTTGGCGTCAACCACGTCAGTTTCTAATGTCAATCTTATTTCTTCTCTTTGATGGGCTAGTGTGGTCAGGAGCTCAGTGTGGCGGATGTGTTATTGTCCTAAACTACGGAGAAGAGTTCTTTGAAGGCGCTCATTTGGGGGGCACTCCTTTGGGCACAGTGCCAGGGCTTTGCGTATATTGCCTCACCTGATCATCGCCCTGTATTAGATACAGATAATTTGCCCAAAGGACACAGCGCCCTGGCAGACTCAGGATTCTGCCCCACGTCTGCTGGCCACCACAACCCATATCCCTAAAGCATTGTCCTGGGAGTTGAAAAGGCATGAGCTTTATGTAAACTACGGGAAGCACTCAAACCAAGTGAAAGGAAATTGGAGAAAGGCCATTTATTTCTCAAGACCTTTCCCAGGGTGGACACTTCTTCCCAAAAAATGCTTCAGCTCAGCCGTTGGGGTTACATTTAACGAGGAGACTGCAGATTGGTGATGCTAATCAACATTGTTGACAGCTGATCTGAGGGTCTGTTGCCGGTGGCTGAAGTTCTGTATTTTAGCCGCTGAGGTCTTCAGATTTTCCCATTTGTTTCTTCAAGAAAAAAAAAAAAAAAGTGATTCCTTTCACTTTCGGTTGCCTTTCTATAATTGACCTTTTCAGAGGGAGGGGGGACGGGTGGAACAGACAAAACGACTCCTTGGACCCAGCCTGCCTTGGGAGCCCTCCCGGCCTGTAGGCCGGCTGGTCATTTCCTTGACCCCACAGCACCCCCTAGCGAGCTGCTGGAGATCTGCGAGCTCAGCCAGGAGAAGATGAGCTCCGTGTTTGAGGACAGTAACGTGTATATGCTGCACATGATGTACCAAGCCATGGGCGTCTGCTTGTACATACAGGACTGGGAAGGAGCTCTGCGATACGGACAGAAAATCATTAAGCCCTACAGGTGATTGCCATGGCCATCCCGAGCTCCTTCGCGCGGCATGGAGCCTGGTGGTTTGGAGTGCGTACCTGGGCGGTTCTGCCTGCTCACTGCCCCGTGTTGGAGCATGCCCAGACCAGCTTTCTCTTCTGTGAGCCCACATCCAGAGGTACAGAGGCAGGGTGCTGCTCCCGTGGGTGCTGCCTGTCCCCTCCACCATCTGGAAGAGACACGTAGGGTGGCAGGTTGAGGTTTTGCAGGGGTTGCTGGCGCTAGATTGTTCCCAGCACCTCCCCAGGTGCTATTCGTTGTAGCTATTTCAGGCCAGTATTTAAAAGCCACCTGCTTGTCTGCTTGTTTCTTTTCACCGTTATTCACACTCCCCTCGTGTTTTGCTAAACTGCAGCCAGGTTGCTAATGAGGGAACTTTGGGACCATGGGATTGGCTGTGGTTATGCAATATCCTGCCTCGGTTTGGAGAAATCAAGCTGGGTTGAACCGGATGGTAATGGTGACTATCAGCCGTGGGGAGGATTCCTGTTGAGGGGTTATTCACCCTTAGTGTGGGTCACAGATGGAGGCCATGGCATCGTCCTCTGCTCTGACCGGCCACGTCGGGGGCCGGGGCGGCCTGGATCAGATCCCTGGGGTGTTTGCTAAACACGTTTCTAGTTTGCATTGCCAGGATCGCCTCGAGAACAGGTGGGTCAGAATCTGGGCACTGGCCCTGAAATCCCTGTGTTCCACAGGCACCACAGGTGTTTCTCGCGAGTGTGAGAAGCCCTCAGTTCACGTTCTGAGCTGAGGTTACTGTGAAATTTGTGTCTGGTCTGAATGTTCTGCCCTCACTGGCCTGATTAGCCAGCAGGGGGAGCCCAAGAGGGAAGCAGGTCCTAAAAATCTGCTCTTAGAAACACAATTTGCTACTTTGGGGATAATCTCAAAGCCTATCCTTCTCCCTGCGGATAAGGAAGTCCTGTGGTGTCATGCACACGTTCCCTCTGTGAGATCTGGAGGGAGGAGAAGGGGAAGGAGAAAGAATGAGATCATCTCAGCCTTGTGGTTTCTCTCCTAGCAGGAACTGACTGTTCTGGATCCTTCCTGAGCTTAGTAAACCCCAGTCCTGGTCTTCTGGAGGCAACTAGGGGGAAAGGAGGGGACAGCATTGCCCCAGGGCCTGGCCCCTGCCCACAAATACAGCCAGAATGCATGTCTTTTGGGCGAATTTTGAAGCTAGAGCAGTACCAACCAGCCTGTAAAGAAACATCCATTCTACACACACCCCAACACACATCCTCTCACCCAGGAGCTGCCTGTGGCTCTCTGTTCCATGGGAGAGGGCTCTCTGCTAGGCGAGCCCCATCTGTCAGTCAGCCGTCGGTGAAAACCAGATGGCAAGTGCCCACTGTGTTAGGTATAAAGCTCTACTGGACAACAGAGAAAGAATGTCTAGAGGAAATGGGAGGCGTTCTCCTAACTTCAGAGCTTAGAGTTTTGCTAAACCAACCGATATCATAGAGTGTGATGCAAAACTGGGGTCTCAGGGCATGTCAGTGTGTGTGTGTATGTGTGTGTGTGTGTGTGTGTGTCTTTAGGTATACTGTCTCTTTAATGGGAGGGGAGAGGCCTAATGCCCTCATTATAGGAGATTTACCCGAAAAGGTGGTTTCCCAATGTTTCGGTGCACCCAAAGCAGAAATCTGATGAGGAGTGAATGCCTTGTTTGTAACTATTTTTTGTGTCGGATTTCTCCTGCGGTTTCTGCGTAGCTTTTCAGAAACACACGGGCTGCATTAACTGAAGTGCCTCCGGGTGATCCCCCGGGGCTGACCATCCACAGTCTCTGCCCACACCTGTCAGGTGGGCGGGGCGGGGCGCCGGGGGGGAGTGCAGCCACAAGGACTGTGCCCGGCCTGTGGGCTGCCCGGCGGCCTCTGACATGGTGGCCTGTTGTCTTTTCTCCCCCTCCAGCAAGCATTACCCACTGTACTCCCTCAACGTGGCCTCCATGTGGTTGAAGCTGGGAAGGCTGTACATGGGCCTGGAGAACCGAGCTGCCGGAGAGAAAGCACTGCGCAAGGTACGTCTGAGAGCCCAGGCTGGGCTTCTCGGTACCCGCCGGGCCTCCTCAGCATCCTTTCTTCATCCCTCCCGAGGCTCTTGACCCCCCTCTGGCCATGGCAGTGGGAGGGGTGGGCTCGGCAGGTGGGGGTGGAGTAACTGAGCCTTTGCTAGTTGGCCCCCAGGCCCTCCTTTGAGGAGAGGGTGCACGTGGGGCGGGGCCGGCTGGGATGGGAGCCTCAGCCCACACCTGGGAGACCACACTGCCTGCTCCGTGCCCGTGGGCAGAGGCCACAAGGGAGGTCAGTTACATCCCAGGACCCTGACATCATCGTGGCTTTTCTTTTAATTCTCACAAAAATGTGCTATTTCTGATGAAGAAACTGAGGTGCGAACAGGTTAAGTAATTGGCCTCAGGTATGTGCTGGGGCCTTTCTGAGTCGAAGGCTTCAGCTCCCTCCACTCAGGCTGTGACGAGCACGCGGGGAAGCCAGGCAACCAGGACCCTGGGCAGCATCCGCCAGCCACCCAGTGTCTGACAGTGGCCCGTGCTGCCCGTGGGAGAGGCCAAGCCCCGCCCTCACCTCACAGCAGTGCGATTGTACCACACACTCTCCTTGTCATTTATGTAGAAGTTAACACATGTAACCTGTGGGAGAGTCTGTTTACTCCTGTCAGAGAATGTCTGTAAAAGTTGGGGCCACCGCCCAGTCCTCCAGATTCCCCAAACCTCCCCAGACTATTGGGGGACATGGGAGTGAGGTCTGAATCCCACATGCGAGGGACAGGGCCCTGCCAGGCTAGGAGTGTGAGTTAAGTACAACATTTTCCTTTTTTAAACCAGTGAATTTGTCTGTTTATCACCTTAGCTACTTGGGGAGAAATTAACCTGTTAGGTCACAATTGCAATGGGCTGGTAGGTAATTAAGTACAAGGTCAAAGAAAGGTAGGGTAGATTTGAACAAGGAACATTAGTCATGAAAGGAGTGCGGAGGGTGAGGGGAGGCATTTAACAGGTGATTCCTAAAAAAAAAACCCGACAGGTGATCCCTAAAGACCTGCACTGGTCCTTGGCCTGCCTCCTGTTGGTTTGAGATCTGGGAACAGAGTGGTACAGTAGAAAGAATGCTGTCCTAGTCACAGGCCATCAAAAATCTCGCTTGGGAGAATGGGAACACCTCAGGGGAGATGGAGAAATTGGGATCACTGTGAACAGTTTGCGTATGTGATCTCAATTTTTCCATCTCCCCCTGGGGTGTTTCCAAACAATTGTTCAATGGTTTTCTATGAGTAATATGGTTGAGTACAAAGGAGAAAAATAAATTCTTATTCAATATATACTTTCTATATGACAGGCACTATTCTAAACACTCGATGTGTATTAACTCTGAGAGGCACAGAGTGGTTAAGTAAATTGCCCAAGGCCACACAGCTAGGAAGCAATGGAGCCACTGGAGACTCTTGCACTTACTATCCCTTTGTTCTAAAAGCACCTTATTTAATACTTTCTCTCTAACTTACAAAAATGAAACCAGCGAATTCTAGGTTGGTTTTGTGTGTGTGTATGTGTGTGTTTAAGGATATGTATTAAGAGGAAAGCATGCACTTTTTGAAAGGGAAAAATAGTTTAGTCATGTCTTACAGATTAGTAATGTAACCTTAAAATCAAACAGGTTTGATGTAAAGTTCACTGTGACTTTTCTGTACCAGCATAGCTGTTTACTTGGTTGACCATAGAGCCAAACCCATTCCTAAAGCATTTTTTTTACTCAAATCTTAGAATATTGGGGTGAAAAATGTCATGTAATCAATTTCTCTCTATGGTTTCTTCAGCTATTGCTGTGGTAGAAACTGGGTGAGTCTTTGGTTTCTAGCTAATCTTGTCCTTTTTCAAAAGCCTCACCTGAGTATATGTTTGGTTTTTAATTTTTTAAATATGTTTTTATTGATTTCAGAGAGGAAGGAAGAGGGGGAGAGAAATAGAAACATCCATGATGAGAGAGAATCACTGATCGGCTGCCTCCTGCATACCCCCTGACTGGGGAGGGAGCCTGCAACCCAGGCATGTGCCCTTGACTGGAATTGAACCCAGGACCCTTCACTCTGCAGACCGATGTTCTATCCACTGAACCAAACCAGCTAGGGCCTGAGGATATGTTTTTATTGATTTCAGAGAGGAAGGGAGATGGGGGGAGAGAGAAATATTGATCAGTTGTCTCCCCTGTGTGCCCCAACCTAGGATCCATCCTGAAACCTAGGTATGTGCCCTGACCAGGAACAGAACCCACAACCTTTTGGTGTATGGGATGTCGCTTCATCCTACTGAGCCACCCTGCCAGGGACTTTCCCATCCGCTAACCCCTGCTTTTGGAGTAGATGCTGGAGCAGAGCACAGGCTTAAAGCAGAGAAGTCCAGCTGAGTTAAAGTCCGCGCAGGTGCAGGTGTGAGGGGATGGGCTTCGGGCTCTTACCCCTCTCCCCCCCTTTCTCTCTCTCTCCTAGGCCATGGCGATCATGGAGGTGGCTCACGGCAAAGATCATCCGTACATTTCTGAGATCAAACAGGAAATTGAAAGCCCCTGAAACGATGCCAGTGTGGCAGTTTTTATTTAAGTGCTCATCAGAAACCTTCAAGGATTTGAATATTTCAAATCATATACATCACACCTGCCTTTGTGTAGTCATTGCCACGAAAACACTATGTGCACTTAAACCTTACCCATGGCTCACTTGGAATTGGTCTTAATTTTAACTTTAAGATCACAGTCATTTTTTAATGCTTTTCCCCCTAAGAAATGATGGCATGATTTCACATATGATACTTCGGGCAGATTGAGTTTTGAAAAATGTGATTATTTTTTGCTCTTCATGCCTATTATTTTAATGTGAACAAACCTGAGTGATGAAAGAGAATAAAAAAGGGAATGGTACTTGAAGTTTGCGTTTCCTTTTGTCGGTGAAGGATTTCAGAGAGGTGGGGAGCCCCACCATAGAGGGGGCCACCCCTGTTCTGTATCAGTTGGTGAGTCAGGCCTCCCTCAGAGGTGGGTCAGGTGGCCCCTTTAGCCTGAAGTTGCTTTCGGGGTTCAGTGTCTTTGGAGGAAGAAAGAGGGAAGATGCAGGAAGGGGAAAAGGGTACCTGTGGAAAAGATGAGGGATTAGGTACAAACTAGCAGTTACAAAAGTCATGGGGATGTGAAGTCCCTCTCTTTACTGCTGTGTCATCTTTCCTTCCTCTTGTCCACATCCCCACATGCATCTCACACAGATCACGGCACACAGTGAGGCCAGCAAGTAGAACGTATTCTCCTGTCCAGTCAAGTGCAATAGGACATTTAGTGAACACCTACTCTATGCAAAACAGACTGCATAGCCCTGCAAGTCCAGCATAAGGAATATAGTCAGTAATATTGCGATAGCTATGTATGGTGCCAGGTAGATGGCGGACCACCATCCTGTACACCTGAAACTAATATAACATTGAATGTCAGTTGTAATTGAAAAAAAATATTTTAAAGCAAAGCAAAATAGTTGAATTAAAAAAAAAAGTGTGTGTGGGGGGGAGGTGGTGGGGAAGGTACCCGTGAGGGAGAGTAATTAAGAGTTCCTCCTGGCAGGAGCCTGTGTCTGTTTCGGTTCTTGCATCTGGTGCCTGGTCTCCCTTCAGTGCATACAGGTGTTCCGCACGTGCTTCTCTTTCTTGGCCATTTCCTCATCTGTGAAAGCAGACTTGCCATCTCTCCTTCTGTTCATTGGTCTGTGCAGTCCTC
>PVJC01019446.1:0-30228 GCA_004026665.1 Murina feae
CCGCTTTGAATTTCCTCCTGGTGCCAGTCAGTCCCCCTTCTCTGGGTGTCTGGGTCCTTAGAAACTCGCTTGGAACTGGAGTTCAGAGCCGCTGGGGACTTGTGGCTCTCTCCGTTTTGGAAAAGAACCGCATCCCCCGGCGCCAGCCCTTCCCCGAGCCCCGTGCGCGCGCCTCCGTACCTCTGTACTTTGCTTCCGCCGCTCCTCTGAGTCTCAGACTCTTCTCTAGTTGTAGGATTTTCACTCAGCCAGCCTTCCTGTGGGTGTGAGTGGTGTCCATGTGTTCTTTTCGAGGTTTTTCTGAAATAGTTGTTCACGGCTGCATTTACGGTGTCTACCCTATGCCGCCATCTTGTTTCCTCCCCTGTCTTCATATTTTTGGATTATTTTTTCTTTTTGCTTATCCAGTTGGCTGTTTTTTGCTTCTTCATATTTCAAATCTTTGACTTGATTCTTGCAAACCTCTAGTCTGCTGTTGGATCTCTGTATAATATTCTTTATTTCAGTCAGTGTATGCTTAATTTCTAGTTGGTCCTTTTTCATATGCTCAAGGGTCTCTCTAGATTTATTGAGGGTCTCACTAAATTTATTGACAGTTTCTAGAAAACTCTTGAAAAACCTTATAACCGTGGTTTTGAACTCTATATCCAGTCATTTGCTTTCCCCCATTTCTGTCATTTGTGATCTGTTACTTTGTCTCCACATTTTGGCTGCTTCCCTGCGTTGATAGAGTGGCTTTCTGTGCTAGGTGTCCTAAAGGGCCCAGTGATTCAGCCTCCCCAATCACCTGGGGTGGACACTCTTTGTATACGCCTTTGAGGGCTGGGTGCACAGTGTTGTTGTAGTTAAGTCTTGATTGTTGTTGGTATCACTGGGAGGAAATGAGCTCCAGGCCTTTCTCCTCATTGTTTGGGGTTTGGAACTTTTGGAGCTCTCTGTCCCAGCTGCAGTCTGTTAGGTTAGGCTGCAGGCAGACAGGCACACAGCTTGGGTGGAGTTGTAAATTGGGTGGGGTGGGATCTCAGGGAATCACCGGGATGGAGCAACCCGAGATGGCTGCCCCTCAGCCGTCTCCGAGGCTTCTCCCCATTTTGGCATCTCCACACTCTGGCATCTGCCTGCCCCTGAGTCCCCGAGTCTCAGAGCTCCGAGTCAGTGATCGCTGCGAACAGCTCTGCTAGAACGCCACTCGTCCTCCGCGCCGTTGCCAGACAGTCCGCAAAGAGTTTAGTGCGACCCTGGAGCTTGTAATGCCCTTCCAATCCACGGACCCAGGTGCAGCGGGTGCCACCACCGTTTCGCATGTGTCTATACCTCTCAGTTTTGGCACCAGGAACTTCTACTCAGTCTCAATGCACTCCTCTTGCCTTCTAGTTGTAAATCTTCCACTCCCTTGGCTCTGGAGGATGGCCATTTAACTTTATAGTTGTATTTTTTAAAAATATATTATTTTCCGGTTTTTTTTTACAGAGAGGAAGGGTGAGGGATAGGGAGTTAGAAACATCAATGAGAGAGAAACAACCATCAGCTGCCTCCTGCACAGTCCCCACCAAGGATGTGCCCACAACCAAGGTACATGCCCTTGACCGGAATCGAACCAGGGACCCTGGAGTCCACTAGCCGACGCTCTATCCACTGAGCCAAACCAGTTAGGGCTAGTTGTATTTTTAATGTGGTTGTGGGAGGCTGTGCATTCAGGTATATACCTTATGCTGCCATCTTGGTTCCTCCATCCTATTGTAATTTTTAATTACCCAGAGGTCTCAGTGTCAGTCCCTTAATGCCCTTGATGTGGTTGAGCGTCACCCCATGCACCAAGAGGTCATTGGTTAGAGTCCAAGTCAGGGCACATCCCTGGGTGATGGGCTCAATCCCCAGTAGTGGGTGTGCAGGAGGCAGCTGGTGGAAGTTTCTCCCTTCTCCCTCTCCATCTCTCTCTAAAAATCAATAAAAAACATTTTTTAAGAGCGTATTTAAAGAGGCTTTTCTAGGAAAAGTATTTTTTAGTATATTTGAAAGTTCTAGTTTGGAATCTCACTGACATCCTTCCATTTAGTTACCTAGGAGAGAGTAGTATGGGTGTAGTTTTCCATAATTAAACTGATACCTTTCTCTGCCTTGTCATGGTCTATTTTTCAGTTTGTATAAGTGACCTGAAAAGGTTCCACTAAGAATAATTTACTAATAATGGGAAGCTGTGTTAACTGGATGCACATAAAGATCACCACCTCACTGGCAGGAGTCCAAAACATCTCTGAATCGTCCAAGCACCTCTGCTGCTTTCTGTCACAAATGCCATACCTTTTGCTTTGATTGTGGATTCATTTTTGTTCAGCAAATCTTTACTGAGTGCATACTGTGTGCCGGGCAGCAGTAGAGGGACCAGGGATAGAGTAGTGAACCAAATACTTTGTGCAAGTAGTGAACGAAGGTCCCTGCCCTCCTGGAGTTTACCTTCTAGTGGCTGAGGGCATGGACTCTGAAGTCAAACGTACTAGTTCGTATCCCAGTTCCAACACATTAGTTGTGTGACCTCCCCTCTGTAAAAGGATAGTAGTAGTGGCTTTGGCTAGGTGGACAGCAGTTGCAGCTAGAAGTAGTCGAATCCTAGAAATATTTTTTAAATAATATTTCTTTATTGACTTCAGAGAGGAAGGGAGAGGGAGAGAGAGAAACATCAATGGTGAGAGAATCATTGATCACCTGCCTCCTGCACGGCTCCCACTGGGGACTGATCCCAAAATCCGGGCATGTGCCCTTGGCCGGAATCGAACCTGGGACCCTTCAGTCCGCAGGCCGATGCTCTACCCATTGAGCAAACCAGCCAGGGCTAGAAATATTTTTTTAAATATATTTTATTGATTTTTTTTTACAGAGAGGAAGGGAGAGGGATAGAGAGTTAGAAACATTGATGAGAGAGAAACATCGATCAGCTGCCTCCTGCGCACCTCCCACTGGGGATGTGCCCACAACCAAGGTACATGCCCTTGACCGGAATCAAACCTGGGACCCTTCAGTCTGCAGGCTGATGCTCTATCCACTGAGCCAAACCAGTTAGGGCGCTAGAAATATTTTGAAGGTAGAATGAGAGAAATTTGCTGACAGGTTGGGTGCAAGAAAAAAAGTCACAGGTTTACTCCAAGATTTTTGTGCTGAGTAACTGGAAGCAGGGAGTTTCCATTTAGGAGCCAGGGAAGGTAGTGGAGAGCAGGCTGGGGTTTGGGCTGTGTTAACTTTGAGATACTACTAGACATCCAAGTAGTAATTATTAATTAACCCTTAACGCAAGAGAACATCAATGGAATGATTCTTTTTAGACCTGCTTTCAAGAATCCTCTTCATTTCCATAAATCTCAATTTCCGCACGTGCCAAGTGGATTCCATCACCATTTCGTAGGCTATGAAGATGAAATGGATGTTTGTAAAGTAGCCCAACAATGCAGCGTACGATGAACTAGCGTTCCTTCTCTTAAAACCGGGCGAGACGTGTAACAGAGGCGAAACCCTGCTCTGCCTAGTAAAGGGCAAGGCTCCAACCCGGGGCCGCGGAAGGCAGCTTGGCTCAGGGCGCGGGTTCCCAGGGGGGAAATACGCAGGAAGTTAACCCGGGGCGTCGCAACTGACAGGCTGCCTAGCGACCACACTTCCCAGCAGCCCTCGCGCAGCCAGGCGCCTCCGCGGATTGGACGCCTCCTCGGGGGGCGTGTCGGGGGAGGGGCGGGCGCGCGGAACTGTGGGTAGGAGACGGCAGTCGACGAGGCGCCATTTTGTGGAGCGGCGGTCCCCGGTGGGAGGTTCTGAGGCACAAAACCGCTGCTTCGGCCACTCGGATCCTTCCTGGAAGTGAGTGCAGCGGCCGGGCGTCGCGACCCGCGGGGCTCGCGCGGCCCCCGGAGCCCCCGCGCTCGGGCCGCGGCCGTCCACTCCGGCCGCCTCTCTTCGCGGACTGAACTGCCCGAGGCGGCGGAGGCCCGCGCTCCTCGGCGCCGCCCGCTGTCAGGTTCCCGAGGGCCGCCTCCCGCCCCGCCCCGGGCCCGCTTCCCCCGGGCTCCGAGTGCGCCTCCTCCGGGACGCGCCCCTCCGCAGCCCCTCGGCTGCTTCTCGGCAGCCGCAGCCCCGCCGCCCTCTCCGGGAGGCTGCCCGGGGATGGCTGCTCTGCGGCTGCGGGCTGCGGGCCTCGGGGAGCCGGGGAGCCGGCGCCTCCATCTCGGCCGCGACGCCCCGGGGAGATGGTCTGGGCACTGGCGCGGCGCCGGGGGCATCAGCGGCTGTGCCAGGCCCGTTTCTCCCGGACGGGCCTCCCCCGCCCCGGCCGCGGCGTCCAGGCCCTAGCTGCCGCTGGCCGGATGGACGTGGCTTTGGGGCCCCCGTGGTGTTTTCCATTTTCCCCGAAGTGTCGGGGTCTCACGTGGCTCCTCACTCAGGGCCCCGTCACTGCTGGGAGGGTCGCCTCCCGCCTCGGCGGGCCTTCGGCGCGGAGCGGCCGCCGTCCTTTCTGCCCTGTAACCCGGAAGGCCTCCCGCCGCTCCCTCGCGGGGGGCTGGTTACCCCGTTCCCCGCAGGGGCCCCTCTCTTTGAGAGGGGGCCCCCCTCGTTCGCAGAACAGCACGACCTGAACGTTGACAGTTTGCTCCCCAGCTTCCCCGTCCGCCCCCACCCCCGAGGCTGCGATGAAGTTCCAGCCCCGGTCGCAGAAGAATTGACAGTGACTCGGGTTTGCAGCAACCAATCTCTCTTTTGTTTTAGGGGGTAAAAAACAAACAAACAACAACAACAAACGCCCCAAAACGTGAACCTGTTGGAGCAGTGAGCTCGATCTTCACCAGACCATGGGCTCAGACAAACGGTGAGTCGGCTGCGCAGGCTTTGACCTCCACCTTTCTGTGGGGACGGAGCAGTTTTTAAAAAATGGTTTTGTTTATCAAACACACGTGCAAGTGTCTGTGGGCGCCAGGCACTGCTGTGCGCACTCCCGTGGCCCCTGCTCCCACGCGTGCAGTGCAGGGCGAGAGTGGAAGGGACCCAAGGGTGCTGAGTGCGCTCGGGGAGCGTGGGGTTGTCCTGGGGAAAGTGTTCTCTGAGAGGCAGCCTGAAGGGCACCTGGTGACTCGGGGGAGGAGGGCGGGCGGGCTGGTCTCGGAAGGCCCCAGGGTGGGTAACAGCCGGGCAGAAGTCAGTGGCTGGCTGCAGCAGTAAGTGACTTATAGGCTGGGAAGTTTGGGGCCCCGGATTGCACATAAACTGCTAAAGGATTAGTGCTGTGCCCTGACCGGTTCGGCTCAGTGGATAGAGCGTTGGCCTGGGGACTGAAGGGTCCCGGGTTCGATTACGGCCAAGGGCACAGGCCCGGGTTGCGGGCTCGATCCCCAGTGAGGGGGCGTGCAGGAGGCAGCCGATCAATGATTCTCTCTCATCACTGATATTTCTCTCTCTCTCTCCCCCCCTCTCCCTTCCTCTCTAACATCAATAAAATACATATTTAAAAAAAGAGAAGAATTAGCGCCGAATGAAGCGGGAGCTGTGGCAACTGTGTGTTCTCCCACTCAGACCATTTGATTGAACACAGCCACCTGCCCCCTTCGCATTGCGGCCAGTCCCAGGGAAGGACCAAATGGATGGCCCAGAGGGACTCAGGAAATGGTCTTGTCACGTGATGCCATTATTTTAATTCTGTGTCAGTCTGTGGTGCCAAATCACTTAGGGAATTGACATGTACCTTTTTAGGGCCTGTCAGCCCCACAATTCACATCCTGACACAGGCCTAGGCTACTGGTTTTCACTGATTTCTTTTTATTTGGGTGCTTTCAGTGCATCCCTATAAACCTGTGCTTTGTCTTACCTTTACACAGCAGGTCCATGAACCTGGTACACAACTTGTGAAAGAACTGAATGTCTGTGTTCAAGTGGGTTTAAGCCTCTTGTTTTTAGATTCCCCAGTGCTGCCCAGTCACCAGAAACAAAGTAGGTGGTGCAGGAAGCCATGTTCTCTGACGCACTGGGCATGTCTGACACATGAACTGCTCTGTTATCTGCCTGCTGGGGGGGAAGATGGGTGTCACTCATCCAGGCTGTTGTGATCCCTTGAGAGCGGATGAGCCAGGGTGTGCTCCCCTTTGAAACTGGGTGAAATGCTAATAATTTATTGCTCCCTGCCTTTGATCACTAAGATCGAAGTCAGGTGCGATGGGGTGACACATAGACCACAGGCTTGGGAAAGTACAAAATACGCTGACCATTCCCTTTCTCAAAAAGATTAAAACCACACGTTTGATATCTGAATTTTCAGATTTAGCATGAATACCTAAAACTTAGTTTTGCATTTAGGAATATGGATGTTTTCCCACTGGTTGTCTTTGTGACCTGGGACTCTGTGATACATTTTAAGGAATATATACAACTATTTGTATATCTTATAAACTGAGCTGTGGACGTGTGTTCAGCCATGTTTTCTGAAGGTGCAAAATGTGATTTACTTCAGAATAAATGCAAATTATTTTCCTGGGCAGAGTGAGCAGAACAGAGCGAAGTGGAAGGTACGGCTCCGTCCTCGACAGGGACGACCGCGATGAGCGGGAGCCCCGGAGCAGGCGCAGGGACTCGGATTACAAGAGGCTCAGTGAGGACCGCAGAGGGGATCGCTACGACGACTGCCGGGACTACGACAGTCCCGAGGTGAGTGGCAGCAGCTGCGTGGGGTTGTCAAGGTTCGCTGGGAATTGCACACATAAGACCTCCAGGCTTCTGGAAGGGAGCATCCCAAGTGTGGGCGTCTCTTCTGGGGTATGGCACTCAGACCCTCTGTCCTAGCCACAGAAACAGGGCCTGCCCTGCCCCAGGCACTCTTGAGTGCTTCGCTTCTGTGAACTCGCGGAGGTCTCGCTCCAGCCTGTGAGGGGGGTGGTATCCCGTTTTAAAGATGCAGCAGGCGGCCCTGGCCGATTTGGCTCAGTGGATAGAGCGTTGGCCTGTGGACTGAAGGGTCCCGGGTTCGGTTCCGGTCAAGGGCATGTACCTTGGTTGCGGGCACATACCGGTGGGACATGTGCAGGAGGCAGCTGATTAGTGTTTCTCTCTCATCAATGTTTCTAACTCTATCCGTAACCCTTCCTCTCTGCAAAAAATCAATAAAATTAAAAAAAAAAAAAAAAAAGATGCAGCAGGCGGGTGTCATACCGAGCCAGCCCTGCGCCTCAGCTGGCGTTCCTGGAAGTCATCGTTTCTGTTACCTTAGCGCAGCTTCCGCACATCTCTTCCATGCGTGGCTCTGTTTAAAGACAGTCGTGCTGCATGTGTCATTCTGCACTGTGTCCTCGCACGTAATCTTCCTATCATAACAGGCAGTGGCGTCTCGCTGTGTTGGCATCTGCACAGTGAGTGGTTAAAGTGCTTCCTGAACGGAGTGACTGTTGACAGGGTTCCTTGGTTTGGTTCTGGTGTTTTAGAAAACGCTCCAGTGACGTCATGGAGTTCTTGTGTCCTCGCTGTTGTTCCCAAAGATAAATTCCAGGACTGCGGGTCTAAACCCAGCGGTTTTCATTGTGGTTTTGTTTATTGTAAATCAGAGAGAACGTGAAAGAAGGAACAGTGACCGATCCGAAGACGGCTACCATTCAGATGGTGACTACGGCGAGCATGACTACAGGCATGACATCAGTGACGAGCGGGAGAGCAAGACCATCATGCTGCGCGGCCTGCCCATCACCATCACGGAGAGCGACGTAAGGGGACAGCAGCTCCTCGAGCATTCTGGGCACGCGGCGCTTCCCCCCTGGTCTTGTGTTACTGCGTTAGCTCAAGCTAATAACTCAGTTAATGAAATAAGCCTGTCTGTGGGTAGACTTCTCTCAGTTTGGTGCATTCGTTCCTATAAATCCCCACTTCCATTTAGGCTTTGACAGTCAGTGTAGGGTTTTCAGACATTCCTTACTGCGGGGATCGGGTCTTGTTCCTTTAATAGCCCTTAGGAGGTAGTCAGTACATTTTTATTGAATTGATCACTTATTTGGTGAGCGTGTGTCAGTAAAAACACTTCTGTCATGATCAGGCCCCATTTGACTTGATGAGAATTACACTGTCATTTGACACATCTCCAAGCCTGTTGAGCAGGAAGGCCATTCCCTGACTCCCCAGGCCTCAGACTGGCTGGCTGGGGCCTTGGTGCCCTGGCACTGTCTGGTTCCCAGTGGCATCTGTCATTCTCTCCAGGCACATCCACCTCCTGCCTCCCCCCGCAGGCCACTTTGGACATGTCCCTCGTGTGCTGTTTTCTGCAAAGCCTTTCCTGACCCTCCCTCCTCCTCTTCCCAAACTCTGTATTCCTGACATTCATGTGGCACTTACATCAGCACGCACCCCCCCCCCCCCACGGGAACACCGGTCTCTGAGACAGGCTTGTACACTCCAATGCAGGAAACTGCTCGGCCGATGGTGGTGGTGAAATGGTTGTGAGATTTTGAAATGTTTTGAAAGATGGAAATGCATAGCATTGTGCAAGTATCATCCTGGAGTACTCAGAGTAAAATTCTAACTAATGTTGATGAATTTGAGACAGAGATGAAGGCAAATACTGGGTTCGCACAGCTTTGGTCTTCTACATGCCAGAAATGACGGTGGGAGGCGGGCTGTTGGAGTTAGTGGTAGGTCGCTAATGGGGACCCACTGGCACCTGTCGTGTGCTCTGGGTGCTGCTGTGACGCGGAGCCATGGATCCTGTCTTAGGAAGCGCGTAGGTGAATAGCTCAGGTCTGCGGTGATGAGGACAGAGCTGAGGAGACGGTCGGCGTTGGAAGCGGTCCTGTTGCGAGGTCCTCGGGCGCCTCGAAAGCTTCAAGGGAGTTGTTGCTGGTGGCTCCGGGAGAGTGGCACCGAGCTGGACCTTGGGGGTGGGAGTGGGGGGCTGGCCTCCAGGCAGGGTTCACATGAGCAGGCCTGGGAGTGGAGAGACACTGGGTTTAGACAAGACCCAGCCGTGTCCGTGAAAGTTGAAGGCTTTGGTCGGAGAGGGGCTGGGAAGGTGCTGTTGGGTCAGGTGCTGGAGGCTTTGGAAGCCCAGCCAAGTATAAACGGGAGTTATGGGGGTTTTGCCTGGTAGCTAAGCTGTGGGGGTTGGAGTGATGGGAGGAAGCGTGGTGGTTAGCGAGGGCAGAGCTGAGCTCAGAGCCCAGCAGTGAACATGTGGCGTCGGGATGAAAAGTCCCACAGGAGCCAGTTCAGGAAAGAGCCTGCTCATCCGACTGTCCCCTTGAGGCGTCTGTGAGGCCTGTGGCCCTGGGCGCCCAGGGGAAGTGGTGGCGTGGGGAGAGCCTCCCTGCTGGTGACAAAACGAGGTTGTGGTGCTTGTGTTCTAGGCTTGTTTGGGGAAGGGGAAGTCTCCACCATAGAAGGCTGGTTTTCAAAGTAGAGTTCCTGAGGTGCCTGCGCCCTTTCGCAATCCGGGACCCCTCAGGGGATGTGGGAGGCTCGGTGCGTGGTTACGGCCCGACCCCTGCAGGCCAGGCTGAGGGAACCCAGCAGTGCGTGCACGGGACCTCCAGCACGCATATAAGATCCTTGGTTAATCTCCTCCCACCCTCCCCCTTCCCTCTGAGATCCGTCAATCTGTGCCATGTTTCCTGCCTGTGCGTTGAGCATCTGCCCCTAGTGCAGGTCATAGCTACCGGTCAGACGGTTGCTTAGGCGTTTATGTAGATAGATAAAAACAGTCTTAGAAAGTTCGCCGGGATCTTTAAAAGCTTAGTGGTTAGTCCTTTCCTCAGCTTCATGGTCACTTTCTTGTTTGCCTCTTCAGCTTGTCCTCCCCCTGACGTGGGAATTCTGAGAGGAACTGTCCTAGTTCCTGTGTTGCTGATGTTTCTGGATCACTACTTTGAAAGGAATTGTCTTTAGTTACTAGGCGTGAACCTGAGTCAGTGTAGCTTTTCACTCTGAAAAATTAAATACGGTGCATTTTCCTTGTTTGGGGCGCTTGCTGTCTATAAATTCACTGCTCCTAGGGGCGAGCCAGCTCTGCTCCCATTTTTGCCCCTCGTTTTGTCGGTCGGTAGTTGTTTAGAGCTGCCTTGTTTAATAGACGATTTAACAGCCTCGAACACATGGCCGGCAGCGCTGTAGGCCGCGCTGGATCAAAGCCGCCTGACACACATGAGGCACCTCGTGGCCTTGCGCTTGGAGCAGACAGCGTTCACACTCCACTGGAAAGTCCTTCACAGTGACATCAACACAAGCACGGAAATGGGGCAGCTCAGCACTGAGCAGGCTGAAAAGGCCCCTTGTTGGGAGTGTGGCCGCTGACACAGGCAGGAGCGGGCCCTTCACTGTGCGCGTTGTCCGCGATGGGCCAAGCGCTGCGGCACTGACGTGGAGTTAGAGACTTAGCGAGCAGACGTGTTCGCAGATAGGAAGCCCCCCGTAGTGAGGATCGATGGCGTGATCCTGCAGCCGGTGCGCGCAGGGGCCGCCAGGAATCCGTTTCACAGGTGTGGTCTGTGTGTCTGTCCCCTGGTGCTATTAATAAAGAAACGGATGCATTTTTTATTGTTGCCTTGTGCAATAAGGGCTTCGTGGGCCATCGGTAAGAAACCTGTCAGCCAGAACTGCTGCTTGTAGGCCCAGTCAATGTTTAATTTATTAGGAGCCTACCAATAGGTGAGCTTTGTTAATTTTCATCATTAAAGTAAATGTAAGAAAATTCTTTCTTAAGACGTGCAGAAACCATGTAACTTGAGGGGAGTTTCTCGTTTTCTGGCCGTTGGTTCTGGTCCTTTAGCATCAGGGGCCATGAGATGCGGCTAACGGGGGAGGCGTGGCGGACAGGATGCCGGGAGCAAGACCCTGTGTCCTCAGGTAGATACTGGGCCTGAGGGAGCGCCCAGGCAGCGCAGCGACACAGGCGTTCCTGTGAGAGTCCTCCTCCTCCTCGTCCATGTGTAGAATGATTGCACTCGGCTGATGGACGTGCAGAACTTGGCTAATTAAACAGATGGTGCAGCCCCCGTCCTTGAACTCTCTTGGTGCGGAACAGCTTATGGCTGAAGCTTTAACTGTAAATGTGTAAAACCCTGTGCAGATTCGAGAAATGATGGAGTCCTTCGAAGGCCCTCAGCCTGCGGATGTGAGGCTCATGAAAAGGAAAACAGGTGAGAGCTGAGTTCCGCTGTCTGGGCCTCTTCCCCCTCGCCCGGTCCCCAAGACCCTCCTGATCCCCCAGCCTTCGAGCACATGAATTCAGAATGACAGGTTTGCCATGGCTAAGGAATGTGACTCTTTGCAAACGATGTTATAGAGCATCTGAGGACCTTTTTAAAAACTTTGATTTCAGGGCCTTTTCTTTCCTCGGTAAGTAGTGATGTACAAACTCCTTGTTCGTAGTCGGTTGCATGGTTACTTTTGAAGCGTGGAATCAAATCGAGTGGCTGTTAGCTCAGGCGGCTTGTTCCTTGCCATGGCAAAGTATCAAGAAGATCCCCAAGTCAAGTCACATTTGTAAAACTGCTTCCCCATTGGCTTTGCCCCACGGTGTTGAAGCAGCGGGAGAGAGATTCACCTGTTGTAAAGGAACTGACTAACACGAGTATCCCGTCTATATCTGAATGCTGTCTCTAGGTGTAAGCCGTGGTTTCGCCTTCGTGGAGTTTTATCACTTGCAAGATGCTACCAGCTGGATGGAAGCCAATCAGGTTGCTTCACTCACCAAGTCTAGATATTCATGAAAATGGAACAAGTCTGTACAATTTTTAAAAAGGTTGAAGGAGTGGTTTGTTCCAAAGGAGTGACTTTACAAAAAGAAAAGCTTTGTATATATTAAAATTGATTCAGCTCGAATAAGTATAGCCCCGAGGACCCATGGCAGCCTTTGCTCTGCCCCTAGCCATAGCTGCCTGGCGGGGCTTGGCTCCCCCTGAGCACCTCGCTGCCATTTCCTAGACTCTCCATGTTCCTGTTCGCGGTGTCACTGAGAGGAATCGCAGAGTGCCAGCTCTCTCTGACAGTGAAAAGAATCTAATAGGAGTCTGCCGCAGGCATTTTACATGTAACTCCCTGTTTCTCCCGGGCCACAAGCCGCCTGGAGGCGTTACCGCTCATGTCTCCGAGGCTAGTTAAGGGCCTGGTGGAATGTGTGGACAGTAAGTCTGAGGAGTGTATCCGGGAGCCGGTGCCCCGCTGTCTCACCTGGTTAGAATGGCATTAACATGCTCGTCTCCCGGGGAATGCCGGGGCTGGCGGTCCAGAGCAAACCATTGCTGGTTCTTGGACGTGGCATTAACGGAAGTGCCAGGACAGCGTTCAGTGCTCGGCACAGACGGGACATTGTTCCATTACTCCAGAGCACAGTACTGACGCCTTAACCAAGTGCATTCTGGGACGTTGCCTTATCGCCCGTTGCTTTTCTGCAGCGTTTTATGATTTGTCACCCATAAATGATAATCCTATTCTTTGATTATTAATATATTGCCGTTTATAACGAGACTCACTAATTTTGATTGATTAGATTTTTAAACCTCATTTTCTTAACCCAGCGGTAGCACCTGATCTTATAAAAGTGGAGCTTCATGCGTTTCCCACGTGGACACCGTCCCAGTCCCTTCAGAAGGTGCACCAGCTCCTGTGAGTCTGTTTCCTTGACGTGGCAGCATCACCTGCTGCAGTGGCTGTGTCTGAGGACTTGCCTGGGAGTTTAAAACTCCTAAGAGATGAAAAGCCTGTAAGGCCTTTTAAAATGTCCACAATTTTAATGTATACAAAGCTATGTTAAGTGTAATACTTTATTACCGTTCAAACTCACTCCAGAAAGAAAAGGCCAATAGGATTAGGGACTCAGTGGTAGTTTGGAGTCTCCCCAGCACCCACCCCTCCTAGTGGGTGACCTGTTGCCATCTCTCCCAGCTTCTTTATTTTTGCTTCTGTACAAGGAGCGCGTGGCCCCTCGGCGCCTTCCTCTCGGCCAGACGTGCGGTCTTGCCTTTAGACCTCGCAGAGGCCGCATTCACAGCATGTCTTAGTCCTCCAGGATTTGCAGAATCAAATTGCTCAACAGTATGTATGTTCAGAGGGTTAGACTCCTTTTAAAAATCTGGATATCTAACCTCCTGCTTAAATCTGTTCCGGTAGTGTCAGAGCACCCCACTCACCCGTCCCTCTCCTCCCCCCAAAAAAGAGAAAGAAAAGGTGCACCTGTTAAATGAAGACTCTTTGGGAGCAGGCGCTGGGCGTGCTCTTGGCTAGACCGATCCAGCTTGGAGTCTTGAACTTTTCAAGTTAAGTCCCTCTAAGTCACGTGGTTGACTTGAAGGATGAGGTGGCGTACAGGCATTACGAATCTTTCCTACCCCCCTGAAGAAACTTCATTGGCCTCCTGGTTACTCACCTTGAAGAGAGAGTACCATCTATTTCAGTGAGAAGCACATCTGTCACCTAGGACATTACAGGCTGCGGTTGGCAGCAAGAAGCCTCGCTTAGCTGATGTAGACTCGATGGCATTCAGAATAGTCCCTTCTGAGCAAGAGCTGTGACCAGACTCCCTTTCAGAACGAGCTTCCCTCCCCTGCAGCTCTTCCTGAAGCAGGAGTTGGGGGGAAGGGCCATGTGAAGGCCCTCAGTTGCCTAAGGATGGGGGACGGGGCCAGGCGAAGCGGAGCCCGAGGACACGTGCTAAGGGCTTAAGTAGGAGACACCTCGATTGGGAGAGTTGTGTTTTCTGCTTTTTGAACTAGACTGTCACCTCGGGCAGCCTGTCACTGTTGAATGTTAGAACTTGTGTCTCTGCCGGAGACGTGCCTGGTGCGTGTCAGCGTTAGCGTTTGGCAGCGTTCTCAGCACTCCCTGACTCCGTTTACCTTTACTCCGCATCCCATTCTCTTGCTGCCTGTCTGAAGGATTGGATGGGCAGAGTATAGGTGGCGGTGGTTGGTCCTCCCCGTATGTTGTCCATTTAATTCCAGAGCACTGATTTTTCCGAAGTGTGCTCTGCCCTGGGAAAATGGACACACGCTTCCCACAATGGGAATAACTAATGACTTCTTCTTTTACAGAAAAAGTTGGTGATTCAAGGAAAGCACATCGCAATGCATTACAGCAACCCCAGACCCAAGTTTGAAGATTGGCTTTGTAACAAGGTAAGGCTGTTTCTCCCACGTGACCCAGTTCCTTCGTGGTTTCAGAGTGTGTGTGTGTGTGCGTGCATGCATGTGCGTGTCCATCCGTCCAAACAAGGAACCGGAAGTGCCGGTCACCAGTGTTTACCGTGGGGTGATTTTTGTGCTTTGTGACATTCTTTGGGTCCCCCGTTGGAGGACAGAATCCCTAGAACACCAGTGTGTTTATTTACTAAGCCCAGGTCCTGAGCCCAGTGCTTTAGTTAAGGTTTTAGGTGTGTTTCACGTTACAGTTTCTTCAATTCCTGAGCTCTCAGCTTTGGGCAGCCTCTCAATTACATGAACAAAAGTCCTGTGACCCAGCTCAGGGCTCAGGTTCCGTGAGTCCTGTCAGGGTCCAGGACACCACTTTGAACTTGGGTGTGGCGACATGTTGAGAGGCTCGCGCTGTCCTGGCTGCGTCCCGTGGCCACTCCTCTGCGTTGTCTGTGGACATGGAGTGGTCCTTGCCAAGCGCGTTGGTACCAGGGAGAACTTTGCCAGTCACTTCCCGTAGGTTTCTGACTGAGCTGAAACTTTGCTCCAACTTGAAAAAAATGCAGCCTATTGCAAAATGGGCCAAAATGTGTTTCCTCGGAGGGATTCCCGCAGCAGAGTGTTCTGCGTATAGGTTAGCGCCCTGCGTCTCGGGTCCATGGTATTGCTCACTGCCGTTGACGTTGCTGACCGGGACGAGCCCACGGCCCTGCCGCTCTGACCCACATGGTTCCTAGTAAGCCTGGCGATTAAGGTGAAACTTTTTGTTTTCCAGTGCTGCCTTAACAATTTCAGGAAAAGACTAAAATGCTTCCGATGTGGAGCGGACAAGTTTGGTAAGCCGGGTTCAGCTGTTTGGAATATGCAGTAAGACCTGCCTACTGGGTTGTCTGTGAACTCGAGGGAACGTATAGGTTTTAGGACATTTAAACAAGTAACTTGGATACTTTCCTGAAACCTTTACCATAGGGTCGGTAGGTGCTGCTGGTGACAGCGGGCACAGGGGCCTTTCCCTCCCAGAGGAAGTCTGCTTGCCGGGGTGCACTCTGCACCTGCCTCCCTCAGCACAGGGGCCGGGCCAGCCCTCCACGTACCCAGTCTGTGCATTTCACACTGACCATGCCAAAGCTCACGAGGCTTCATTATGGCCACACATGGGTGCAGAGGGTACGACTTCACGTAACATTCAGGCTTTGGGGTGTTAATATATTTCGTTACTAAAGATGTGTTGGTGTATCTCTGCTTGTCTTCTGCTGCTGACCTCCCTCCTTCCTCCTGCAGACTCCGAGCAGGAAGTGCCCTCTGGAACTACAGAGTCGGCGCAGTCTGTGGACTACTACTGTGACAGTAAGTCCGTCTCACCTGCTGGCCTTGGCTTTTCTGTTCTCCAACCCTTTTGTCATGTGCAGCGGCAGCTGCTGCAGGGTGTCCTATAAAAGGTTGGTTTTTAGACTCTCCTCCGTGTCCGAATGAAAGGTACACTAGGAACCCCCCCAAATGGGTGTGTGTGTGTGTGTGTGTGTGTGTGTGTGTACTTGAACCCGCCTTGAAAAGCGCTGGCGGTGGGACACATTTGGATGTCATGTGTCTCTTTCGCCACCAGCAATTATTCTCCGGAACATCGCCCCGCACACGGTGGTGGACTCCATCATGACCGCACTGTCCCCCTACGCGTCCTTGGCCGTCAACAACATCCGCCTCATCAAAGACAGGCAGACGCAGCAGAACAGGGGCTTCGCGTTTGTGCAGCTGTCTTCCGCCATGGTGAGGGCTCGGGCTCTCTCCTTGGCAAAGAACTGAGCTTCAGGAGGCAAATGGGTTCCTCCCGTTGTGATCCTAAACTGTGAGCCCAAAGTTCACGACTCCCTCGAGCCGTCAAGGCAGAGCTCAGCCCCAGGCCGATCACAGCTGAGTGCTCGTCGCGCTGCCTGTGACGTGGGCGGGGCTTTGCTCGAGCCGCAGAGAGTCCTCCAGGCTTTGCTGTGGGTCAACTTCCATTTACTCCTTCAGTAGCGCAGCACCTTCTTGTCCTGGCGGAGAGGGAGGTGGTTTTCTTTCTTCGCAAGGTTCCACAGCCGCAGACAGTAATGAGCTGCTGTTCTTTAAGAGAAAGCGGTTCTTTCCAGCGCGGCGGGAGGCAGGATGAGATTCCAGTTACCTGACAGCTGGTTCTTCCCCTTCTCCTGCAGGACGCTTCTCAGCTGCTGCAGATATTACAGAGTCTCCACCCGCCTTTGAAAATCGACGGCAAGACCATTGGGGTTGACTTTGCAAAAAGTGCCAGAAAGTGAGTGGCTTCAGCATCCTTGTTTCAAACTGCTGTCTGCGCATGCTCGTCCGGGACGCTTTGCTGACAGTCCCCTAAGCTGCGTCTCCTCACTGAGCCACTCCCCTCCGCGGTCACCCAGGCTGAGAGGGAGACCGCTTCTCCCCTCAGAGCGCGGCACCTTCTGGCCTCCATCACCAGTTGCCAGAGGACTTGAGAGCAGGACACGGGCGGGCTGGGCGGGTGGGTGAGTGCTGTGCCAGCTGCGTTAGGGGCAGCCCATCTGGAGAGAAGCCCCTCCCGGGCTGGCGGCCATGGCTTCGTGCGGATGGCCTGTCTAGCACGTAGGCTTCCCGTGTCTAGTGTCATTGCTCGTCCAGCAGACGCCTCATTGGATGGCAGGTTACGAAGTAGAACAGGGACACTTGCCCATGGAGACCCCTCCCCGCTCTGCAGGGTGGCCTTGCTGGCATTTGAGACCTCCCACCAAGGCTGGAGGGAATCACTGTGTCCGTGGCCTGTGGGGTGACGGGCTGGAGCATCCCGAGGGGATCACATGGTTGGGTCGTTGTGTTTTAGAGACCTGGTCCTCCCCGATGGCAACCGGGTCAGCGCCTTCTCCGTGGCCAGCACAGCCATCGCTGCCGCCCAGTGGTCGTCCACCCAGGTACGGTGTGCCCTCCCCGCGGTGCTTGCCTCAGAAGCTCTCTGACGTTTTTAGGGAATCCTTCCTCGATTCCCTTCTTGGCGTCCACTAAGGTGGTCATTCGTTGTCTTTTGGTGTTTTCTAGTCTCAAAGTGGTGAAGGAGGCAATGTCGACTACAGCTACCTGCAGCCCGGCCAGGACGGCTATGCGCAATACGCACAGGTAGGTGGTGGCTTTGACCGATCCCACTTCTGGTTCCAGGGGGTTCTGAGAACAGCAGCCTTAACGGTGGACTTCTCTCCAGTACTCGCAGGACTACCAACAGTTCTATCAGCAACAAGCTGGAGGGTTGGAATCTGATGCGGCATCTGCATCAGGTAGAAACTTTGTCTCCCTTTTCTCTTTTGTTTGAAGAGAGGCACCTCCATGTTCCAGCGGCACCCAGAGTCCGAGTCCATTCCCTGCACTCTGGGGAGCACATTCAGGGTTGTCAAGGGGCTGGGAAGACAGGGTGCTTGTGGTCACCAAGATCTGACCACAGCCTCTTAGAGAGCGTGTCGTGATGCGGGTTCATGCGTGGACTCACCTCTGGTGGCTGCTCTGTCCTCGGGAAGCATGAGTGCCCACGCAGGGTCAGGGGACAGAGAGTTACCTAGAGCCTGGTACCCAGACATCGATCAGAAGGGTCACTACTAGAAGCCTTTGCTTACATTTTGTTCCAGAATCAGAAAAGCCTTGGAGCTCCATCTTTCCTCAGCTCCGGAGTAGAGATGGTCTCCTCCTTGCTTTATAGCGTCAGCAGCAGCTGACTGCGGTGGGTCTCACTCTAGCAGGGCATGAAAGTGAAGCGGCCGTAGGTCAGGGCATGTGTGTGTGGGAGTCATAAACAGACACAAGGCTGGCCGGGCATCGTGGTGAAGATGCGCGGCTCCGAGTGCCGTGCTGGCTCTCCCTAACCCGGGGCTTCCGTCACAGGCACAGCCGTGACCACCACCTCGGCGGCTGTGGTGTCCCAGAGCCCGCAGCTGTACAATCAGACCTCGAATCCGCCCAGCTCTCCGGTAAGCCTGTCTCTCACACATTCAGCGCCTGTTGGCCGACTTGGTTTTGCTGGCCGAGAATTAGCCTTTCGTGATGCAGGAGGCACACCCCAACCCCACTTCTCTCTGTGTGCTGCTGTCAGATAATAAAGCAGTGTGCGTGTGTATTTTCAACGTCAGGTTCCGAACAGGGTGTATTTGTGCTTGCTGCACGCTTTGACTTAACGACCTTCAGGGGAAAGTGCTGGCTGCCGGCATCTGGCTCCAGGGCTGCCTTAGAGCATTGCGTGTGCATGTGTGTGCCTGTGCGTGTGTGCGTGCACATGTAGCCTTTCCTCCTGGGTGGTGGTGATTGCATCCTAAGAGGCTGTACAGTCGAACTCATGGGAGCTGCTGTTCTTTGCAGACTGAGGAAGCACAGCCTAGCACCAGTGCAAGTACCCAGGCCCCTGCCGCTTCCCCGACTGGCGTAGTTCCTGGTACCAAGTACGGTAAGCCAGCCGCGCTGGGGACAGTTAGAAGGTCCTGGTTGTTGCCTTTATTGAGCGAGTTCCTCTCCCTTGGTGAGGTGTCCGAGGGGCGTTCGGGGATGTGAGAGAAGAAGACGGTGACGGCTGCATCTGGCAGCCGAGAACTGGAGTGCAGCCGTGTCTGCCTGCTGACTAGTTGCTGGTCTTGCCTTTGCAGCGGTGCCGGACACGTCCACTTACCAGTACGATGAGTCTTCGGGCTATTACTACGATCCCATCACAGGGCTGTACTACGACCCCAACTCGCAGGTAACTGCACTGTTCTCCTTGCTTCCACTCGCCACTTCCTAGCGTCCTTGAGTCCCTGGCTGAGGCATGAGATGAAGTAGCCCCTGCAGAGGAGCAGGTTTCCCAGATTCATTTTAGCTTCTCCACAGCCATCGAGCCTGCCTGTGTGGCTCAGTTGGTGGGAGTGTCATCCTATGCACCAAAGGGGGCGGGTTCAATCTCAGGGCTGGGCACTGTTGCTTGCAAGAAGCAGGCGATAGATGTAAGAGAGAAACATCGATCCATTGCCTCCCACCCCGACTGGAAATGGAACCCACAACCTTGGCTTATGGAGATGATGCTCTAACTAACTGAGCCATCTGGCAAGGGCTCAAGGATTTAAGTTGTTAATTTATAGGTTAGAAAAACTGTCTTGTGGTATAACATACATACAGAAACATGCACAAAATGGAAGTGTCCCGTTCCTGAGCGTTTACACTCATACACCGACCAGCACTGAGCAGAGAACAGCCCTAGCACAGGGAGGACCCCTGCCCTGCCGCTGAGACCTCCCTCCCTCCTTCTCTAGCTGCTCTTCTGACTCACCACGGGCTCCTTGGTCAAGTAACATTTATAGGCGGCTCGTAACCTTTCTGTAAAGACCCAGAGTAGAGCCCCAGCCGGTGTGGCTCTGTCCGTAGAGCATTGGCCTGTGGACTGAAGGGTCCCAGGTTCGATTCTGGTCAGGGCACATGCCCAGGTTGCAGGCTCGATCCCCAGTTGGGGGCGTGCAGGAGGCAGCTGATCAGTGACTTTCTCTCATCATTGATGTTTTTGTCTCTCCCTTTCCCCCTTTCCCATCCTTTCTGAGATCAGTAAAAAATATATTAAAAAAAAAAAAGACACAGATAGAAGTTGTCAATTGTGTCTTTACCACGTCTTATTTTTTAAATTGAGATAAAATTCACCATTTTAACCATTTAGAGTGTACAGCTCAGTGGTGGTGTATGTGCTCACAGTGTACCCCAGTGTCATCACCCATCACCGCCATCTTAGTTCCGGAACATTTTCATCATCCCATGGGAGCCCTGTGCCTGTGAGGCAGCCGCACCCTAGTCCCTCGCCCCGGGAACCTGTCTGCTGCTGCCTGCGGGTTTGCCTAGGCTCCACATTGCAGATAAATGGAATCAGATGTGGCCTTTGGTGTCCAGCTTCTTTTCTTAGCATCTCCGTGTCCTCGTGGGGAGAAGGTGGCAGGTTTGGGGAGTGGCGTTTTATTTTGGGTGGTGTATGTGATTCTAAGGAAGAAAGCAGCTTTAACACTCCGTAAATAAAACTGTGAGGATCAGGAGCTGGAGCCGGAGAATACGAGAGAAGTGCTTTTAACAGGAACTTGCACTGAGAGCCTGTGTCTGAGAGCAAGGTGTGAGGCCGCGGGCGCGAGCAGGCCGAGTCTGACCCACCCACTTCCCAGCGAGAGACATACACACCCTGCCACGGGCTCCTGTGGAGCAGGTGGAGTGACAGCAGGCGTCTGCATTAACTGTGTCTGTTTCTAGTACTACTACAACTCCTTAACTCAGCAGTACCTGTACTGGGACGGAGAGAAGGAGACGTACGTGCCGGCCGCCGAGTCCAGCTCCCACCAGCAGGCGGGCCTGCCTCCTGCCAAGGAGGGGAAGGAGAAGAAGGAGAAGCCCAAGAGCAAGACGGCCCAGCAGGTGAGGCCCGCGCTCCTGCGCGCGCGGCGGGACGTCCTGTGTGCGCTGTGGCGCTGAAGTCCGCTTCGTTTGGAGTCTTTTTTTTCTTTTCTGTAATTTTATTTGTTGGTGTTTAGAGAGAGGAAAGGGGGCATCCATTTGTTGCGCCACCTATTTAAACACTCACTGGTTGCTTCCTGTCTGTGCCCTGACCCGGGATCAAACCCACAACCTTGGCGTAGTGGGGCGGCGCTCTAACCAGCTGAGCTGTCCGGCCAGGGCGAGCGTTTTGCAATATTTTAGTGGCACCAGCTGGTGTCTGTCCGTTTGCCTGTGCACTTGGGACATCCTGGGGGCCTCAGACTGTGGTGCAGTATTCATGTGCTGACCTCGGAGCGGTTTGTAGTTAGAAGTAGGAGCAAAAGCGGTTTTGTTAGGAGAGAGGGCTGGGGTCAGACCCTTGGTGCAGCGGCTTCTCGTGTCTGTGCCTGACTGTTTCTTCGTGGTGGTGGTTTGGACATTAGATCGCCAAAGACATGGAGCGCTGGGCTAAGAGTCTAAACAAGCAGAAGGAGAACTTCAAAAACAGCTTTCAGCCCGTCAGCTCCTCGCGAGAGGAGGAGAGGAGGGAGAGCGCCGCGGCCGACGCGGGCTTCGCTCTCTTCGAGAAGAAGGTGAGGGCGCAGGGAGGGGGTGTGGCGGCGGGCGCTCCCTCGGACGGACGCGAGGCTGATGGGACGCGAGGCTGATGACGTGCTGTTTCCCAGGGAGCCTTGGCCGAGAGGCAGCAGCTGATCCCTGAATTGGTGCGGAATGGAGACGAGGAGAATCCCCTGAAAGTAAGGCGCTCGCCAGGGTTTAGAGACCGAGTCTGTGGTCTGTGTCACTCCGCTGCTGTGACTCCCGCTTCACCCGGGATGCGGGACGTGCTCGCTGAGGGGGGAGGGGGGTGGCGGCCTCTGCACGCATTCGTGCTCAGGGCTGTTCCCTGAGGGAGCAGACGAGATGGAGCAGGAAACAAGCCTGAGTTTCTTAGCTCAGCTCATTGCATTTTACTGCGTTGTTAATAGCTTTCTGTGTGGAAGGAGAACTGAGAAGAAACGTGTGTGTGGTTGATCCTCACCCAGGGATGTGTTCCCCATTGATTTCTAGAGAGTGAAAGGGAGGGAGGGGAGCGAGAAGCATAGATGTGAGGCTCACATCGATTGGTTGCCTCCCATGCGCACATTCGGGCTGGGGGTGGGACCTGTGACCCTTCAGAGCACAGGCTGGTGCCCTAACCATTTAGCAACACCAGGCGGAGCAAGAAACGTCTGCTACTTGCTGATCATGGGCTGTCGCTCTGGTCTGTTGTGTTTGGGGGTTTCCTGTACGCTCAGTGGTCGGAAGACAGCCGCATGGTCAGTGCCAAGAAGGCTGTCCCCGCACTCGGGCCCTGGCTGCTCCATGCCGTGGGTGCAGTGTGAGTGCCTCTGAGGTTGGCACAGAGTCATGGGTGGTGCCACCTGCCAACGACCCTCCTCCTCTTGTCCCCAGAGGGGTCTGGTGGCTGCTTACAGTGGTGACAGTGACAACGAAGAGGAGCTGGTGGAGAGGCTGGAGAGTGAGGAGGAGAAGCTGGCCGACTGGAAGAAGATGGCCTGCCTGCTCTGCCGGCGCCAGTTCCCTAACAGAGACGCGCTGGTCCGGCACCAGCAGCTCTCAGACCTGCACAAGGTGCCCGCTTCTCCCAGCTCTGGGGCGGGAGGGGGCGGCCGAGCGCTGGGGGCCTGGCTGTGGATGTGCAGTGGATGCCCAGGTGCTCGATTGCCTGTTTATGTATTTTTTATTGTGAAGGGGGAGAGAGAAACATGAAGGATGAGAGAGAATCATGGATCTGTTGCCTCCTGCACGCCCCCTGCTGGGGATCAAGCCCACAACCTGGGTGTGTGCACTTGACCAGAATCGAACCCGGGACCCTTCAGTCCGCAAGCTGATGCTCGATCCACTGAGCCACACCAGCCTGGGCCGTGATAGCCGTTTAGAGGCTGTTCCTGTTGCGGGCGACCGCGGGCTCTGCGGGGTCCCTTCTGGACCACTGCAGTGAAGCAAGTTGTGAGCTTCTTGCTGGCGGGGGTCTCGCCTTCAGTTTGTAAAATCAGCACCTGAAGCACCATGAAGCGGGTCTGCTCGCGCCGCCCTCGGAGTGAGAGGGAAGGAGTGTGGGCTCGTGCACGGCGTCGTCGAGCTTAGAGCACAGCAGACACGGAGGACGTTAGGGTGTGTCGCAGGAGGATGGTCCGAGTTCTTAACTCTGCCACCTCTCTCCTGTAGCAAAACATGGACATCTACCGGCGATCCAGGCTGAGTGAGCAGGAGCTGGAAGCCTTGGAGCTGAGGGAGAGAGAGGTGAGCGGGGCGTGTGCCGCCGGAGAGCGTGTCTCGGGGTCTCTGCCTTTAGCTTTCGTTGGTAGCACTTGGTTCCCGGCCCCAGGGGAAAGGTCGGGTACGTAATCACAACCGACCGGCCACTGTGGCTGGTGTGGACTGGACCCAGGCCAGCGTGCTTTGCGAGCCCTGCAAGGCCCCTCCAGGAGGTGCCTGGTCCTGAATGCCGAGGGGAAGGCCCTGGCTGGAGGAAGGAGCAGGGGGCTCTCTCTGGCCAGTGCTGAGGCTTCAGATTAGGCCCAGGAGCTGCAGGGCCTACATGACTGCAGGGGATGTGGAGGAAGCAGTGGTTGGGGCTCAGGTGAAGGCAGGAGAAAGCCTGTGCAGCCAGCACTGGGCAGGGAGGATGGAAGGCTATAGGTTAGAAATGAACCCATAGGCCCTATCTGGTGTGGCTCAGTGGATAGTGTCGGCCTGCAGATGAAGGGTCCCAGGTTCAATTCCGGTTAAGGGCACAGGCCTGGGTTGCGGGCTCGATTTCCAGTAGAGCAGTGGTTCTCAACCTTCCTAATGCCGTGACCCTTTAATTTAGTTCCTCATGTTATGGTGACCCCCAACCATAAAATTATTTTCGTTGCTACTTCATAACTTAATGTTGCTACTGTTATGAATTGTAATGTAAATATCTGATGTCCAGGATGTATTTAGGCGATCCCTGTGAAAGGATTGTTCAACCCCAAAGGGGTCGTGACCCACAGGTTGAGAACCGCTGCAATAGGAGGTGTTTGGGAGGCAGCCAATCAGTGATTCTCTCTCATCATTGAGGTTTCTATCTCTCCCTCTCTCTCTCTCTCTGAAATCAATAAAAATACATTTTTTTTTTTAAAGAGAGAAATGAACCTGTGGGCAAGTTACTTGAAATTCCAAGTAGTTGGGAGGTCCTGTAGGTAGGGGCTGGTTACCTGTTTTGTTGTTTTTCTATTTTTCCCCACTGTTTATGGTGCCAGCTCCCCAGGGACTGCCCACAGGTCTCGGGTCCGGGGATGGGCCTGTCCAAGTGCCGAGGGGAAAAGGATAGCTCTGTCCCCCTCCTCCTCCTCCTCCTCCTCCTCCTCCAGGACCGTGGCGGGCTGTGACGTGTGGTGGCTAATAATAAGCCTGCTCTTTGGGGACATAGCTCTCCGCAGGGCCCGCAGTTTATCTGCCACCTGCCATTCAGATGCAGCCCAGGGCCCAGCGCAGTTACTCAGGCCACTTGTGAGGCCCTGGCGTGTGGCTGCTGTGGGCTGAGCCTGTGTCCCGAGCTGTGTTTGTTCTCGCACAGATGAAGTACCGGGACCGCGCCGCCGAGAGACGGGAGAAGTACGGCATCCCCGAGCCACCAGAGCCCAAGCGCAAGAAGCAGCTGGACGCGGGCACCGTGTATGTGTCGTGAGCACGTCCCGCCTCCTCCGCGGGGGCTCGAGCCCTTTAAGTAACTCTGTGTTTGCCGCTGGCAGGAATTACGAGCAGCCCACCAAGGATGGCATCGACCACAGTAACATTGGCAACAAGATGCTGCAGGCCATGGGCTGGCGGGAAGGCTCGGGCCTGGGCAGGAAGTGTCAAGGCATCACCGCCCCCATCGAGGTGAGCCTGGGACCGGGACCCGACACCACACGCGGCCTCCCCTCGAGGGCCTGCGCCTCCGCCTCCGCCGAGAGGGCCGTTGGGAGGAATGCTCGCGTTTTCTGGGTGTTGGGTGTTTCCCTAAGGGTGGGCCTGTTTTCTCCTGAGGACTGGATATTTCTATGTCCTTACCCCCAGCGCAGGCCCCTGTAGCCGCCATTGGGTTATTTAAAGGCACTGTGCTTTCATTTCTTTCTTAGTGGTTTTGGTCAGGCATAAAGCAAATGAAAATGTAGTAGGGTTTTTGTCCACGAGAAGAAATTCTTTAGTTGGTCAGCGGTGAGATTGAGGTTCAGTCCCAGGGTCAGGGCACCACCTGCTGGCTTTCTGGATGAGACCCCGCAGTCACCGCTCCCTCCCCACCTGCGCCACCACTTAGGTCACACCTTCCAGGCCGGGTCCGCAGGGAGCTTTGCTGGCGCCAGGCTGCCCTGCCGGGGTCTGAGCCCATAATTACCAGGCCTTCCCGGCTTCGGTCGTGCTTGGGGCCTAGTTTCCAGCACTGATGCTTGCTCAGCAGGCACTGAGCCTGGGGGTGGGGTGGAGGCGGCTCCATCTGCCTGTCTCCTTGGCCCATCTTATCCCCTCAGTTCCTAGACCGGCTCCAGGTCTCCAGTGCAGAAATCCTGGTCTCTGGCGCCTGGCGGGTGGTCCTGACTGGTAGGGAGTGGGCTGGACAAGGCATGGAGCGGCCTTTCACCTGCCTGCGCTGACAGCAGTTTTCTGCCCCCAGGCTCAAGTCCGGCTAAAAGGAGCGGGCCTCGGGGCCAAGGGCAGCGCATACGGACTGTCGGGTGCGGATTCCTACAAAGATGCTGTCCGGAAGGCCATGTTCGCCCGCTTCACAGAGATGGAGTGAGACTCCAAGAGGAGAGAGCGAGGAGCTCCTAGGGCACGGGTGGGCCACCACCCAGTTCATTCTCCTGTCGCTAAGGACACGCCTTGCGCTATGCCCCGCTCCCAGGAGCCCCTCTGGGTTGTGGGTGAATGGCTGCCTCCTTCCTGCCGGAGGCTGTGAGCAGGCGAGGGACTGGTCTTTTCTACTTCCGTGTACATAGTGTCGCGTGCTGTTCACGCGCAGCCTGCGTGTGGGCCGCCAGCCCTGCTTTCCCGGGCCGTGGCGATGCCCTCGGTGGTGTGCGACATCAAAGCCACCTCGTTACTTGTTGTGTTTTTTCTTGGCAAAGGCCTTGTGTATATTTGTATATTAAACATTTGTACAGAATTTTGGAAGATTTTCAGTCTAGTTGCCAAATCTGGCTTCTTTACAGAAGAAATACCTTGAAAAATGAGTGACTGTTTCTCTTTATTCCTGGGAGATGGTGGGTGAAGCATGGCAGCCAGTTGGGCCTGGTGACGGCCTAAGTTCCGTAGAGATGCTGGTTTATGCTGTTTTCTGTGCTCTGGTCGTGCTCAGATGGTTTTTCCCCATTACACTTCACATTCAATATGACTATATTTTACTTATTTTAAAAATATATTGTTTTCAGAGAGGAAGGGAGAGGGGGAGAGAGAGAGAGAAACATCAGTGATGAGAAAGAATCATTGATTGGCTGCCTCCTGCACACTCCACACTGGGCATTGAGCCAGCATTGTGCCCTTGACCGGAATCAAACCTGGGACCCTTCAGTCTGCAGCCCAGCGCTCTAGCCACTGAACCAAACGAGCTAGGGCCAATATTACTGTATTTAAAAATTTAATTTAGAAGGGGGAGACAGAGTGGAACATTGATAGGAGAAACATCAGTGAGTCGCCTCCTGTACATGCCTCGTTGGGGCTCGAACCTGCAACCTGGGCACGTGCCCTGGCGGAATTAAACCTGTGAGCCCAGCTGAGCCACAGCGGCCAGGCCAACATTCAGTATTCCAGGCGGACAGCATAGTGGTTAGACAGCTGCATACTTCACTGTTCTCAGGTTCAGGTTTCAGTTTTAAAACTTCATGGAAACGCAGTCAACTCAGTTAGCTCTCCCATCCGGGCCCTAAAGACCAGCGAGTGTGCGCACTTGTGCTTCTCCAGGCTTGAGACTTGCAGGTGCGCAGGCCATGACAGGTGACGCCTGGCCAGCCCTCCCTCTGCAGCCTCCACTTCTGCACCGGAACTGCGGTGCGCAGGAACCATTCTCAAGGACGCCCTCCCCTCGTTTCCCAGCAAGACCAGAGGAGGGGAGATGGTGATGGGGTGCCCGTGCTGCCAAACTGCCTGAACTGGGTGCTGGGCTCTATGTCTGACGTGGTCAGATGGGGATGGGGGACTCGTCTGGAAGCCAGAGCTCCATGGCGTGTGGATGGTCACCTTTTCATGTTTTCAGCCAGGCCTGGTCCTGAGAGTGAAGATGCTCAGTAGGGCACACACACCCCCACCGCCTCCCAGGTGCCTTGCGGGGATGGAGCCCCACTGGGCTAGGCAAGTGTGGAGGCACACGTAGAAGCCCCAAGTCTGGGCTTCAGGGAGTGGGGCTTGGGAGCCTCACAAATGAGGGTCCAGCCTGCATAGGGGTCCCCGTCCCCCCAGGTCAACCCTGGGGAGGGTCTAGCCCCCAGAGCCCGTGAGCAGCACAGGGAGCTCCCTGCACCTGAGGAAGTCAAGCAGCCATTAGACGCCTGGCAGCACCCGGAAGGCTTGTCCAGTGAGCGCAGGGCTGTGCTTGTCAGCGAAGGCCCATGGGCAGCCTCCTCCCTGGGAGCCCCAGGGGGCCATGCCTCCCAGCCCTGGAATCAAACCAGCGGCTCCACGCCAGGAGAGGCATCGGAGCCCGCCCCTGCCGCCCAGAGCTGACCGCCCCTTCTCAGTTCCAGGCCCCATGGACTCAGCCACGGCGTGGGTGTCAGCACCACAGGGGCTTCCTATGGACATGGGTAGTCTGTCCCTCAGGGAGGCCGCAGGCCCCCCCTGCCTCTGCCTGCTCCTCAGCCACTGTCACCAACAGCCCAGCCACGTGACTGCAGCCCTCACCTCGCACCTGAGCCAGCGCCCCATTTCCCGAGGCTGGACCTGGCCCAGCTCTCCTGTGAGACCATCTTCCGGAGACCCCGCTGGTGCCCAGTGGTCCACCCTGAGGACCTGAGAGCGAAGCCCCAAAGGCCAGCCATCTCCAGCAGCTCGTCGGGGTCTGCTCCAGCCCCACACCCAGGATGGGTGGGTGGTGTCCCGCCCTGCCCCACCCCACCCCCCACCCCACCGCCGACGAGTGAGGTGAGGCGAGAGCAGCTCAGGGAAACCCAGATTCCGAATCTGGAAGGTCTCCTGCTGAACTAGCGGGAACCCCAGGGGCTCCGAGCCCGGCCTGCCCTTGACTGGGACAGCTGCTGCGAGTGCGCTTTGAGGGCCGTCCAGGAGCAGCTGCCGTGGCCACGCATCAAACGAGTTTCAAAGCCCAGATGAGCAGCCAAGGCTTGAGCTAAGCTCCCCAGGCACGCAGTCTGGCTGGGGGGTCTCAAGGGCACCCGGAGCCCAGCCACCAGCCACCCTGGTTCCCGAGGGATGAATGCCCTCAGAGACAGGTGGGGTGTGCTTGGGGGGGTGGGGGGCAGGCGTTGTGGGGGAGATTGCCCAGACGGGACCCTGGAGGAGGGGGCTGTGCTACTAGTGACCACCAGGTGGCAGCACTCCATCACCTCTGGGGCAACGCTGGTGCAGGTGGGGGGAGGGCTCTCACAGTGGGGGAGGGGGGCGGGTTCTCGGGTTCCCAAGGTCCCAGGGTATTTGGGATTCAGGGGAACCTGGCTGGAACTCAGCCTTGAAGCTTGTGTGGGGCTGGCCCTGCATGTTCCTGCCGGGTTCCCTACCCCCAGGGACGCCCCTGGTTGGAAGGGGTGGTTGCCGCTCAGTGAGGAGCCAGAGCCAGGCCCGCACTAAGTGCTTCAGTCTCTTAATTCTTCCCGACACTGGGAGGCCGCTTCTGCAGCCCAGTCGATTAAGTGCGTTTCTGCCCCTCGCACGCCTTCACCTCTGCCTGGTGACTGACTCACTCGCCGCGGGACCCACAGCTGACCCGCAGCCTCTGTGTCTACAGCCCATGGAGTTGGGGCTGAGCTGAAGGGCTCTCCGATGGAGACGGGGGTGCCCACTGCTCTCACCCAGCCTCCTGAAACGGGAGGGGGTCCAGCAGGAGGTGCAAGCCAGTAGCACAGCCCCCACCCCGCTAATCCCTGCATCACTTTCATCTAGTTTATTTGCTTAATATGTTTGTATTTATTTCAGAGAAGAAGGGAGGGAGAGAGAAACATCAGTGATGAGAGAGAATCATGGATCGGCTGCCTCCTGCCCGTTCCCCTACTGGGGATCAAGCCTGCAACCTGGGCCTGTGCCCTGACTGGGAATCCAATCATGACCTCTTGGTTCATAGGTCAACACTCAACCACTGAGCCACGCCAGCCGGGCCAACTGAGGCTCAGAGAAGAGCAGCTGCTGGAGGCTACCAGGTTGGGAAGTGCTGAGCCTGCTTCTGACCCAGATTCCTCTGCCCCCCCCTCCCCCCCCCCCGCCCCAGCTGGCCCAGAGCCGAAGGGAGTCACTGGGTGAAGATGGGCCCCTAGCTGCAGGCACAGGGTCTGGCTCCAGCTTTGGGCAAGACGTGCTCCAGCTGCTGTGTTGAGGATGGAGTGAGCTCAGCCTTGGGAGGCCCACCCCCCACCCCAATGCCCTGGGGGGAGAGAAAAGACAGGCCGGGAAAGGCAGGAAAAAAGACAACTGCAGACAAAGCAAGGCCGAGAGGATGCTGGGAGGAGGAGCAGAAAGGTCTGAGGCTGCTGGGGGTGGGAGGAGGCTGCAGGGACAAGATAACGCAGGGTGGGGGCTGCTGGGTCTGGGGGAGTCGGATCTGCTCCACCCCCTGGCTGCCGCCAGATAAGACAGCCTATGACAGCAAGTAGCAGCGGTGAATTCCACATGCTGATGGGCAGGCCAAGCTGCAGCGGACAGAGGGGAGTCTCGCTAGAGGGACCAGGACCCCCGCCGGCTTTCCTGCCCACTGAGGCCCCGGAGCTGATGCACACAGGCTGGGCCCCAGCTCCAGGCAGGTCCCACCACCCCGAGCCCGGCTGGACAGAGCTGTTGGAGAAGGAGTCATGGATGTGATTGTGTCCCCCAGCACCCCTTTACCTGGGCCTGGGGGTGGGGCAGAGGCTGGGTTCAGTGCCCAGGATGCCCTGTCAAGATGTGTGGGCCAAGAGGCAGGGCTGGGCTCGATCCTGACTCGTGGGGGCACCGTACTCCTTGGCGGGGCCGAGGGACAGTCCTCTGCACTCACAGGCGCACGCATGCACGCACAGGCCTGCAAGTCACCCCTGCAGCAGGCATGTCTCCCCAGCACCCAGGTGTGTGTCGAGGTAGGACACGCAGATGCCTGCAGACCCGCCC
Source organism: Murina feae (assembly GCA_004026665.1). Taxonomy (NCBI): domain Eukaryota; kingdom Metazoa; phylum Chordata; class Mammalia; order Chiroptera; family Vespertilionidae; genus Murina; species Murina feae. Next base: position 29,913 of record PVJC01019446.1, read on the forward strand.
GCCCCACCCCGCCCGCATGGGTGAGCCAACCGCGCTAGCTCCTGACTGCCCACCCGCACAGGCAGAGCAGGTGGGCCACGAGAGCTCACCTGCGCGCTGCAGCCCGCGGCCCCAGGGAAGGAAGGAAGGAAGGAAGGAAGGAAGGAAGGAAGGAAGGAAGGAAGGAAGGAAGGAAGGAAGGAAGGAAGGAAGGAAGGAAGGAAGGAAGCTGGGAGCTGGGAAGGGGAAGGGCCGCGGGGCGAGGCACACACAGGCTCACGCATGCAGCCACTCGGACTCCCTCCTTTGCTGGAGGCAGGTCTTGGGGGTTCCACCC
>PVJC01019447.1:0-30224 GCA_004026665.1 Murina feae
TATATATATATATATATATATATATATATATATATATATATATATATATCCCACATTCAAAGACTGTTAAATCGCATTGTTTACCCATATCTTCAGAAAAAAGTCACTTCTACTGTTATGGTAAACAATCTGCTTCCCTATTTATAATGGTCTGGCCCTCTAGCAACTTCAGCATGGAATTATAGCTAATTTGGCTACAAATGTCAGGTGGTCATAATAATCTGGCCACTCAGTGTATATACTAGTGGCTTGGTGCATGAAATTCATGCATGGGGGTGTCCCTCAGTCCAGCCTACACCCTCTTCAATCGGGGACCCCTTGGGGGATGACTGACTGCTGGTTTAGGCCCGACATCCATCTTGCAATCTGGGACCACTGGCTCCTAACTGCTTACCTGCCTGCCTGCCTGATAGCCCCCAAATGCCCTCCCCTGCTGGTCTGATTAACCCTAACTGCCTCTGCCTGCCTCATTGACCCTAACTGCTCTCCCCTGCCAGCCTGATTGCCCTTAACCCCCTGCCAGCCTGATCTCTCCCCCAGCTGCTATCCCCTGCCAGCCTGATTGCCCTTAATCCCCTGCCAGCCTGATCTCTCCCCCAGCTGCCCTCCCTTGCTAGTCTGATCATCCCTAACTGCCTCTGCCTTGGCCCTCACCACCATGGCTTTGTCCAGAAGGAAGTCAGATGTCCAGAAGATAGCTGGTCGACCTGGTATAATTAGCATATTACACTTTTATTAGTATAGGTAGGATAGGATTGCTTAAATTGGGGGGGGGAGGGGGAGGGAAGCCTTTTTCAGCAGGAGGAGATGGTCTTGGCAGACAAAAACACATAATCCCTATATCTGGACTGATAGCCAGCCATATGCACTGTACTCCAAAGCAGTCATTAAAAAATGCAACCACTTTCTTACACCTTACACCAAACAGCTGTTGCCCTTAAAACCCCTCCTCAGTCCCCACCTTAGGCTCTGCCTTCACAGTTCACCCAGATTAGGTTCTGATTGGTTGGTTTCTATGCCAGTCAGCATCTCTGGGCCTATTTCTGGGCCTGATCAAAGAGGCAGGACTGATCAGCAGCCCCCAGGGAGGCCCAGAGAGAAACAGAGGCATGGCTGCTGAGGAAGCCTAGAGAGAGAGAGATGCAACAGCGGATCAACAGCTGCCACTGACGCTGCAGATCAGACCCTGCTTCTCTCTCTGCAGGCCTCTCTCTGGGCCTGATCTGCAGCCCCCTTGGCAACCCAGCACTGACTTCCAGTTTTTGGTAGAGTCTTGTTGTTGTGGATGTTACAGACCCTGGCTCTTTATGTATACAGATATATATTTAATTTATTTCAAAGAGAAAGAGGGATGGAGAGAGCGATAGAAACATCAATAATGAGAGAGAATCATTGACCGGCTGCCTACTGCATACCCCCCACTGGGGATTAAGCCTGCAACCCGGGCATGTGCCCTGACCAGGAATTGAAATGTGACCTCCTGGTTCATAGGTCAATGTTCAACCACTGAGTCACCTGCTGGGCTGGAGTGATATATTTGAAAATAATCTACTATGTGCAAAACCCCATCTCAGTTCTCTAGAGCCGTGTGATGAACTTGACTTTCTAGGGTATCCAAAAGTACAGACAACTGTGCTTCCATTTCTAGGCCCTTCACTCAGCTACCATGCTAATCCTTCTCTACACTTTTTGTTTTCTAACACTTAGTAGAAATGTTTCATCCACTGAGGTCTCCACCATGTCTGATCCTTTTGACTTGCTATACTTTTTATTTCTTCAGTGTAATTTTGTAATAACTCCAGGAGGAGTAGTCAATAAATACATCTTGTTCTCACAAACCATCCTCTCTCAATAGGCTGGCCCAGTGCTTCAGGGCGATTACGATGCTAATGTGACTGGAGTTGATGTGAATGATGATACCACGTTCTCCAAAGCACAGGACCGTATTGTCAAGGAGACAGTGGCACTGCCATTGATGGTATGGCAGCTCCATTCCGGTTCCCATTTTCTTTTCTTTTCTTTCTTTCTTTCTTTTTCAATGGAAGTGTCAGGATCAATGGGCCCTGTTTTGCATCAGAGTTTGATGGACTACTGTTAATGTCTGACCCCATTTTGACAACAGTACAAGAAAATCTAGAATACAGACATGCCAACAGTTTCACAGAAAAAATTCAGTTGAGTTTTTATGTTTTCTGTAACTTCCTCAGTTAAGTACTTTTGCAGACACTCTCACCCCCCATCCCCCCATGAAAATGAAAAGAACTTAATGTTCTTCCATATGGTTCAAGTTGAGAGTTTTAGTGCTAGCCGTCTCCTCTCCGCCCTATTTGAAAAAACAGAGAGCCTCAAACACTGTACCAGGGCTGAACTTCGGATATTTTCATTCCAAAATTAGGACCTAAGGTTGTTTCCAAAGAGCACTGCCCTGGTTGAATTTATGGCTTTTCGTGCCCTGGACTGTTCCCTTCTGAGGAAGAGCTCTGCCCAGGACTCTGATCTGTCTGTAGTTGCCTATGAGATCTGAAAGAGACAGGGCTTCAGCAAAGCCTGGAGAGTGTGCCTGTCGTCAAGAGATACGACCTCAGGCAGAAAAACTGGGGGGAAAAAGACACGTCAGTTTCTACTTCCAAGAAAAGCAGTTGCTATTTTGATAACAGTAATGTCCCTTTAGTTCAAAGTCACCAGCTATCAAAACAAGTTGCAGTTCACAGCAGACTAATTCCTTTCCATTACAGAGAAGCAGATCCCAGTGTAATTTAGTCCAAATAAAAAGATATTTATAGAGAAAACTCTGTCCATGAGGAGCAAGGAGAAACCAACAACAATCTGGGCTTCTTAAATGCTCAGGCAAAAAAAAAAAAAAAAAAAAAGCACCCTGTATAGTTTATATCCATAGGATTCAGAAATCACTGGGAAAATTTTCTTAGAAGAAAAAGATGTTCTAAAAGATGATTTGCCAAAGAGATAGGGTGTTTGAAAGCAATCATCTATCAAAACAAACTACAGAATCCCTCTTGCTCCGGCCCGTGTGTTAACCGCTCAGAGCAGCTCTGCTCTGCACTCAGTATGAGGTTTGAACAGGAAGTATTATTGTCTGGCATCAGAGCCAAGGCAGGATCCAGCTTGAACCTCCAAGTCATTTCACAAGGAAGTATGAAATTGCAGAACAATGTGGGTGGGCGATAGGCTTGACCTGACTCTCATTTATTAAATAAACACGGACTCCAGTAGTTGTACTTCTGAGAGTAACAGCGGGGGCATTGCCAACGTATAGCACTTGGATCCCATCATAAATCTCCATGAACACCCCCTTCGAGTCACCCTTAATACACGTATAATCTAAGTAACCGAAGTGAAATCAAGTATGCTTGCTCCAGTGTAGTTTCAAGGCAAATCAATTAGCTTCACTTCCAGAAACCTTTGAAGACTAAGTGCTAGGTCCCTCCTATAGGGAATTTCTGGAGCTGCCACCCCACTAAACTTTAGTCCAAATCTTGAGATTATATGCAACATTGGTTTCTGCTGGAACAGGGCACTAGAGGCCCCATCCTCCTCAGTCCCCCTGTATCCCCATTACATTTCCTGGCAGCTGGAGCAGGTAAAGAAAACCATATTGTTTGCATAGTATAAAAGATGACTTCTTAAAGATGTGCAGACAGCAAAATCCATGCTAGAGCAATTGTGAAAACAAGAAAAACCTGAAACCAATTAGTGATCTATTTATACACGTAAAAAAAGTGGAATATGATTTCTTACCGTATGGACTGGACAGCTCTCAAGTTTTTTCTTCCCAAGCTTCTTGGCAGGGAGGGCCATATTCTGGAGAGGAAACCTCAGGGGCAGATTTTGCGAGTTGTCTGAAGTGGACACATATGGATGAAGCATGCCCACATTAGGTCAGGTTCACTTTTTAAAAATGGATTGGCTAGAAAACAATAAAAGAGAACACAGCACAGTATGTCATTCCATCACGTTCCTGACATTTAAAATAATGTGCAACCAGTAACATGTGGCCACTGCAACCAGTGAAAATTCAATATTTATAAAATAACTGTATTTTCAGCCTATGGATTTTCAGCCACTGTTTGAATTAGGGAACTTGTGAATACAATTCTCTTGAATGTTGATATCTGTAACACATAAGAACACTTATTATCTGACCTAAACATGTGGAAGATACTCTGCTGGGTACCATGTCAAGCAGGGGTGGGGAACATCTGGCCTGAGAGCTGCATAAGGCCCCCAAAATCATTTGGTCTGGCCCTGACAAGGCATTGGGGGTGAGCTAATTAAATGTTTGACCAAGTATAGCAGGCTAATTTTTAAGTTGATAATTTTGTACGGCTTGTGAATGATCTTATAAACATCCAAATGGCCATTGGCAAAAGCAGGTTCCCCATCCCTGGTGTACAGCATGATCCACAGAAGAGTGGTATTGGAGGTGGGAAAGAATCTTAAAATCTATTGAGTTTAATGGCCATGTCTCCTCTGGTGAGACTGGAAGTCTTATTCAGAGCACATCCCTCTGAACACAGTAATAGGCACTTTTATATATAAAACACCAGAAATAAAAATAAAATATGTACAAGCAATTAGAATAGTATTTTTGAGGTGGTTGAGTCATAAAGGTATCAAGAAAACTACATGACCAGATGGAGTAAATAACCAGGATTTGTTTTCTTAGCCACTCAAAATATTCTTTTTCTATAATGTTACAATAGTTTCATAGTTTTATGTCCTCATAGCATGTGACTCTTTGGATTTTTCTTTTAACTATAACTATGTCTATTGAGCTACACTTCATAAGCTATTAGTTACCTGGACAAAACTCCTGGCCTGGTGTAGCTGGAGGGCTTTTGTATATGAGGCATTGTCTGCTTACTAAGCCTAGTCTGTAATTTCACTATAAACTGTTGAGTGGACATTGTCCTCATAGAAATTGACCAAAAAGACACCAGAGATACAATGAACAACAATTCTTGTGCGAATCATGCAATTCTCTGATGCTTGAGATAACATTAAAGAAATCAGATGAAGGCAAGAATGGAACTGACAGAGAGGGGTATATAGTCTTAAAAAAAGAGTTCAGTCAGCTCAGCAGGTGATCATGATATTCTTGAAGGTGGACCTTCATGATGCAAACATTGAAGAGAATCTTCCTTGGAAGAAGTCAAGACGAAAGAACATTAGGTTCCAAATATAAATGGAAACACTCCCCCACACCCTCCCTCCCCCCCCACCAAAAAAAGTTAAAACAAAGGGAGCCTCAGGGAAGTCCCTTAATCGAGACATCTTGGCTCTCCCAACCCATAAACCATTTTGGTCCAGGGGATAGTTCCAACCATAAATTTTATGAAGAGACCCTATGATCTGGCACCACGCATTGGCAGTCAATTGAACCCACTCTCAGGATCTTAACCTTCTTTGCCAGGGAAGTCATCATCTGAATGGGAAAAACCATTGCAAAATTTTCCCTTCATCTAACAAGAATGACTCATTGTGGATGTATCACAAGGAAGTGCTTTGTTCCAGACACAGTTCCTAGAAATAGCGGGGCATTCCAGTCCAATAGATGAAAACCTGCCTCACAAGAACCAAGGCAGTGTGTTTGCATCGCTTGTCTATGAGTTCAAATTGCCTGCTTTCCAGAAGCCAAGAAGGAGATGGGGCTTCCAAAAGAATGGATAATTCTAAAGTCTCTGGGGACTTCCTAGATTGCAGAATATTTATGGCAAAATTTTAATCCCACGAGATAGCCTCCTTATCAATCTTGGACTCACCCTTTCTCGCTGCTCTCATTTATTAAATGAAAGCACATTTTATCAGGTTACACAAAGTTCAGTTGAACATTTAAATCTATTGCGCAATTATGACAACTTACAAAATGTAATGCAACTTTCAGATTAATTATACAGTTATGGACATACAACATGTTAGTAAATCTTAAAAATTCTAAATAAAATTAATACTTACAATGTTTAACTAAAAAAAAAAAAAAATGCGTGGTATATAGCCCAGCCAGCATGGCTTAGTGGTTGAGTGATAACCTATGAACCAGGAGGTCATGGTTAGAGCCCTCCTGACGCAGCCTTGCAGTGCTCTGTGTGCTGGCATGACACTTTTCCAGGTATGATGAGGTATTTATGTAATTAGTAGTGTTGGATACACTCTTCCTGCTGTGCTGTAAGCTCTGAGAAAGAAGAAGGAAAGGGTCTATCTGTACTGCTCACTGTTTTCCGTTTCCTAACACAATGCCTGCTGTATGTGGGATAATCTCAATCATTGCGCTGAACAAACGAACAGAATTGCAGCCAGCTAGCTGGACAACATTAGGCACCTCATCAATGTTGAATGCGTAATGCCTCAATTTACCGCAATAGGCCTTTTCACAGGGATTTTGAGGAATAATGGGGAGAATTTCAGTCCGAGTGACAGTCCGTGGGGAGAAGAAGCCTTCTCAGCGTGTGGATGGAACTCTTGCTTGTGTCTACTAACACACAGGCCCTTCCTCCTAATGTGGGTTTAGATTAAGTGTGCTCACAGGATTTACTTTATTCCAGACCATGCTAATGTGCCCTCGCATTTGTATATTAGTAACCAAATGGAGTAATGGCTCCATTAAAAGGAAATGAAAAGGATACCCTTAACCTCCCTTTGGTCCTTAAAATTCAGAATGCCTTTGGTTCAATTAAAGTGGAAGTAATAACTACAGATATAAAGTCATTTGAGTGCAAGGCAGCCAATGATGGGAAGTGGCTGGGCTCCTACAGCTTCCTGGGACAGGGCACCGAGCACCTTGCGTACCCTGCGGGACAGTTGCAGCTGGGAGGAGCAGACGTGGCTCTCAGAAAGGTAATCCCATGCCTCGCCATGCCCCAGGTGGGTGGGTGCTCCGTTAAGAGAGTCTGGAGAATGCGGCATTTAAGGTGCAGACTAGGAAACTGGACCACGTGAGTGCAAAGCCCATACTTGTCACTTACCATTTGGTTTTCTTCTGGGCAAGTTACTTCAACTCTCTGCACCTTGTTCTTCTTATCTCTAAAACAGAGGTGATGGTAGTACCCTCTGCAAAGGGTTATTGAGGATATTAGAGGAGTTCATGCAAACGAAGTGTGTGGGAGAGTTGCTGGAGTAAATGCTCCCTGAGTAGTGTTTTGATGATGAGGAGCACAGAGCACAGGACTTGGACAGTGGTGGAGGCCCACACTAACCGCACCAAACAGGAGAGTTTCCAAACACTCATCACTCTGGCTAAAGAAATTGAAAAATGGGAAGGAACTCAGGTTAATCTGAATTTCTCAACCATTTGCAAGAAGTAATACTATTTGGAATCTGCAGTGCACTTTGCCCTAATATGAGGTGACAGGAGAAGATTTGACTTTGGGTGATGGGCACATGGTCCTATAAACAGATTTTGTAAATTAGTAATCCACACATGTAGCCTCTATGTTCATGTAGACTAATGTTACCCCAATAAAATTTAAAATTAAGAAAAAGCAGTCTCACAGACGTTTTCATATTTAGCTATAATATCTCATATGTAGGCAGGGGAAGTGTGGATATGCCTCTTTAGCAGATAAAGGAATGAAAGATTAAAGGTTACGGTTAGACCAAGATCAAACAGCCAGTAAGCTGTGGATCAGGGATCAGAATTTAGGTCTCCTGAGATCTAGTCCAGAACTTTCATGCTCACATCTTGGCTATTGCTCTGAGGCTGTCTAAGATTCAAAACTCTTAAATCTCCCTTCCTTTATACTTTTAAAAATCTATTCATTCAAATGTACATAGGAGTATCTACTAAGTGGATAACACTATTGGTTGATATCATGTTCTGTATCCCATTGTTTTTTTATCAATATTTAATAAACAGTTACTAAATATTAAGCACTACAGGTATAGAGGGAGACCTAGTGTTGACCTCAAAGAACTCATATTACAGTGGGGAACACAACAGAAAATGAATTAAAATATAGTAAGCTATGGTAATAATACATGGAGGTGCATAGCTAAGAAGGTGTAATACAGGGGAAATAGCTTAGAAAAGAGGGGCAGTGGTTACAGAGATACATGAGTGGAGTTCACATTGAGTTTAGGAGTTAGCTAATATTAATATGAAAGAGCTCACATGAATTGACATTTCTTGTATGCCAAGCAGTGTTCTAAATATTTCCCATGCATTAATAAATAAATTAAAAAATGCAGCATTGGTAAAATGGTATTATAATTTTGAATGCAAACATCTAAAGTATATGTTGAATTTGCTCACTTTATCTTCAGTGCCACTATCATCTCTCTTCTGATGACTTATGTGGTATCCCAAATGCCGCCACCTGCTCTGTTGTTTAAGTTCAAACCATTTCCCACACAGCAGGCAGAATTTACTTCTTAAATAATAAAATGGATGTAAATGCTTCTGTTTAAAACTCCTAATGATTCCTCATTTTATTTAGAAGTCTCAAATTTTCCTCATGGTCCATAAGACCTTGCATGATATGGATCCTTCCCACTCTCCTTACCTCTCCCTCCCTCCTTCTCTCTCCCCCTCCCTCCTTTTCTCACACCCTTTCTTCTTCATTCCTTCCTCCCTCCCTCCCTCCCTCCCTCCCTCCCTTCCTTCCTTCCTTCCTTCCTTCCTTCCTTCCTTCCTTCCTTCCTTCCTCCCTCCCTCCCTCCCTCCCTCCCTTCCTTCCTTCCTTCCTTCCTTCCTTCCTTCCTTCCTTCCTTCCTTCCTCTATCCTTAATTCTTCTCTCCCTCTCTCCTTTCTTCTCTTATCTTGTAACCCTGCCTTCCACAAGCCCCTGTGCACAGTGCATAAAACACAGATACTAATGATTCTAACACGTGATTCTTAAAAAAGGAAAATGATTTCATGGTTAAATACGTTTGGAAAATATTGAGTCAAATAAAATCAGGTTTTGTTTCTTTGATTGTTTGAGTGGTTGGCTTTTATGTTGCAGAGAAGTATAAGTATCAAATTATATATCTTGCTCTATTCTCCAATCTAACCTTATTAACCAAAATGTTTTTTAAAGATGGTACTTATATGAACACACTCTTAGAACATATTTTGGGAAATGCATCCGCCTAAATAAAAGTCATTTTTAAGAGATGATCTTAAATTGGGTTCAGGAGGTTAGCATCTTTTGGAAGAAAAGATAAGAAGGAACACAGTTAAGAATCAGTAATTATTTTTGCCAGATGTCAATCAAAGTTTATGAATTCCTAAGAGATTTGGTGGGAACTTGTTTACTTTCTAGGGCTTCTATCATGTTCCTAATTTAGGTTCCAAGGATTGAAATGAGTCACTTTTTTTGAGTTAATTAATTGCAAAAAGGATTTATTAAGAATCTCCTAGGAACAGGATACAATTGAAAAGTTTCCTTGGCAGGAGTACCATCAGAATGAAGGAACTGTAAAATTTTCTTTCCTGTTTTCCAATCAGAAAGGGTGGTTGGATATGAACTCAAGTGCTCCTTAAAATATTCTCATGAATCAGAAATTATATTTATTAAGTGCTAATTTGTTGTAAAATTAACAATGGCATATATGGGTGATATGTATCCTTTCATGGGTTTTACCTGTTTATAAAAGAAAGGAAATTATAATGGTAAAACCATACAGCATAAGTCCATAAGGCGAATAAAACTTATATAGATCTTTTCAATGAATCCAGCTCTATATTAAATAATTTTAAAGGGCTGAGAGGAACTAACAGGTGTAGTGGTTTAATGCTACTGTGGTTTTCTACTCTTTTTCTTTTGTTTCTCTTAAACTTTCTGCAATTGTGTGTGCTGGGATTTTAGGATGTGAGAAATGGGATGGTTGATCTAGAATAATTTCTCAGCAATAAAAGCCTCTTTTTTGGAGGTTTACTTTTTCCCATTCTATTGTTTTTATTGCCACCAAACACATCTTCCCTAAAGATGAAAGAATAGATATGAATTTGAAAAGTGGGATACACATTTAAAAAATATATTTGTATTGATTTCAGAGAGAAAGGGAGAGGGGGGGAGAGAGAGAGAGAGAAACATCAGTGATGTAAGATAATCATTAATTGGTTGCCTCCTGCACACCCCACACTGGGGGTCGAGCCCATGATCTGGACATGTGCCCTGACCGGGAATCAAACTGTAACCTCCTGGTTCATAGGTCCACATTCAACCACTGAGCCACACCAGCTGGGCAGTAGAAACAGTTTTGAGAGAATAGATTCAAAGAAGAATGTGCTCTTAGACTGTTTGTACTACTGTTAGTATAAAATTAACATGATCTTGACCATGAAGCATGAATGAACTAGAATGCATGAAAAATCTGATGACTGACAGATGAAGGTCTATAGCTCCTGAGCGGAGGATCCTGGTGCAAATTACAAAGTACTGTTGACTTTAAAGGGCCATGAAATAGCTAAAGAAAGATACAGATTTGTTTGGCAATAGAATCTTAGGAAAATTTTTTTAGTTCATACATGGAAGAGAGGCAAAGGCATCTTTTGCTTAATTGCAATAAATATTCAAAATTAGGCTCACATCAGAAAGAGATAAAGCTCTTCTTCTTGCCAGTGGCTTTACCATGAACTCAATGATGCTCGTTCTGAAAGACCCCATTCTGTTTATTTGTCAGCTGTCTATATTTGGACACTCAGGTGAACACCTTGGTCATTTGGTTCCTCTCCAAGATATAGATATAGATATAGATATAGATATAGATATAGATATAGATATAGATATAGATATAGATATAAAATAAAAGAGTAATATGCAAATTGACCATCACCTGAGACACCTAAGCCACGCCCACCAGCCAAGCCACGCCTCCAGCCAATCAGAGTGGCTGTATGCAAATTAATCCAGCCAAAATGGAGGCCAGCAGCCACGGAACTAGAGCAAACCAGAGGCTTCTGTTGCAACTGCCTGCCTAGGCTGGCTGAGCCTCTGGTCACAATAACAATGTTTCAATTATAGAAGCCATGGAGCTGAAACAAAGAGGAGGTTTCATTACCTGCCTAGCCCTCAGCTTAAAGCAACAGTGTTTCAATTATCCTATCTAATAAAAGTGTAATATTGAAATTGACCGTTTCTTTGGGATGTCTAAGCCACGCCCACCAGCCAATCAGAGCAGCTGTATACAAATTAACCCAGCCAAGATGGAGGCCGGCAGGGCGGCTCTGCACTGGGAGGCTCTGAGGCCAGCACAGCTGTGCCAGGTGTGTCAGCTCGGGGGGGGGGGGGGCCGGCCCGGGGAATCCAGAAGCAGCTGTCCTGGGTCTGCTGCCTGGCTCCACCCCCTGGGGGCCTTCGCAGGGCGAGCGGAAACGTCTGCTGTACAGTGCGGAGCATCGGAAGCCAGTCCACTGCCTGGCTCCACCCCAGGTGTGTTCACTCAGCAGCAGGGCCCCACCGAGGGATCCTGCACCAGCGTCCACCCCTGGCTCGCCACTCAACTCTGCGCCAGGTATGTCCCCTCAGCGGTGGGGGCCCAACAGGCGTGTGCGATCGTGGGCCCTCTGGTGGGAAACGTCCAGGCCTGCACTCACCAGCCCTCCCACCCCCAGTGCACGAACCCTGAAGGGGCTGTGGGCAGCCTGAAAATGGCCCTCAGCCCCTCACCCAGGCTGGACAGGCATGCCAGCAGGTGGACATTCCCCCCCCACACCTGAGGTGTCCCAGACTGCAAGAGGGCACAGGCCGGGCTGAGGGACCCCCTGCCCTCGAGTGCACAAATTTTTGTGCACCGGGCCTATATTAAATTCAAAGAAAGAAAGAAACATACAGTATTTGTCTTGCTTAATATATTAGTTTACAAATGGAGGGTGTAACTTTTCCCAAGCAAGGATATCTCTTGCCAAGAACAAACAGAACCCCATAAAAGCAATTTGCAAGAAAAGTTGTGTGTTGGATCCTAGAAGACACTTTGCACTTGCCAGTGAAACTAGTGGGAAGGGTCATAAATCACCTAAATTCTCAGGGCCCCATCTATTTCTTCCACAAAGGCTCTATGGTGTTCAAGTTAGAAAAACATGCAAAACTGGCTTGTCAACTGTAAACAGTTTTTAAAAGTTTGTGTCTTAACTAGGGTCTCTCCAGGAACAGACTTCAAAAACAGAAATTTAATGCAAATCATTTTTTGAAAAATCCTAAAAGCTCTGTAGAATAGGAAAGTGAGACCAATATAGGGTGGGTTAACATACAGATTATTGCCGTGGACTACTGGATCTCTCTCCCACTGGGACCTCTGGGGACAGCAACATACCTCACCCATGGCCACCTTAACAGCAAGGGAGCTGGCTTTGTCTCTTCTCCCACCTGTCACTGGCTGAGGCTACACCTGCAGGTGGCAATGTTCCAACACCTTTGGCCTGCCCTACAATGTTGACTATGCACACCATAGAAATCCCGCAGACAGAGGGAAATGCATGCTTGTAACAGGAAGTCCTGAAAGTGCACCAGAATGGTGGAACTGGGGGGAAACTGGAAGAGTATCCCTGGCGACTGCTGCAATTACTTTTATCATGAAACAAGCTGTATTTTTAAAAAATATATTTTTTATTTCAGAGAGGAAGGGAAAGGGAGAAACATCAATGATAAGAGAGAATCATTGATCAGTTGCCTCTAGCACACACCCTACTGGGAATCAAGCCCACAACCTGAGCAAGTGCCCTGACCAGGAATCAAACCACGACCTCCAGGTTCACAGGTCGATGCTCAACCACTGAGCCACTGTGGGCATGAAACAAGCTTTAAGTCTAGACTGTGTCTACAGCTGAGCCCTTATAGAATGTTATACAGTATAAAGACTTAACCCATATTTTATGTTAATTCAGGTCATTATTTTATGATGGATGTGTAATTATGTTATTGTCTCCATATATGCATAAGTATATGCACACCTGATCTTTTAAGGATTTATTTTGGGTTATCTTAATTAAGAGACCAATTAAAAGTAATGCTAAAATACTTGACCTTTAATTGAGGTAGTTATTAAATTACAACAAAAGTGACTGTATACCTATGACACTTATAATTCTACTAGGGGCCCAGTGCACAAAAATTTGTGCACTTTGGAGGTCCCTCAGTCCGGCCTGTGCCCTCTCGCAGTCTGGGACCCCTTTGGGGATGTCCACCTGCTGGCATGCCTGGCCAGCCTGTGTGAGGGGCTAATGGCTGTTTGCAGTCTGGCCAAGCCCCCCAGTGGGGTGCCTCACCCCATTGGGGTGTGGCCAGCCTGGGTGCAGGCCTGAAGGCCATTTTCAGACTTTCAGGCTGCCCACAGTCCCTTCAGGTTTTGGGCCCCTACTGGGGTACCTGTCCAGCCTAGGTGAGGGGCTGATGGTTGTTTGCAGGCTGACCAAGCCCCCCAGTGGCGTCCCTCACCCCATTGGGGTATGGCCAGCCTTGGTGACGGGCTGAGGGGCGCTTTCAGGCTTTCAGGCTGCCCACAGCTCCCATTGACCCAGTGTCCCAGCAAGGCTGGCTGGAAGCAGGTTCCTGGGGTTTATTATCTTCTATAATTGGTACACTGTTCCTTAAAGCCAAGGCCTAGGCAGTTAACTAAACCTCCTCTCTGCTTCAGCTCGTGGCTTCTATAATGAAACAATGTTGCGCTTGGTAGTCACCCGGCCTGCTGTTTGCTTCAGCTCCTGAGGCTTCTATAATTGAGACATTGTTGCAAATATGTTCTTGCCTGGACGCGGGAGAAGGCCTGCCACCCGCAAACAGTTTCACTCCTGCTGCAACGGACTCTGCCTGTTTACTCAGGTCCATGAGTGGTGACCTCCATCTTGGCTGGGTTAATTTGTATACAGTCGCTCTGATTGGCTGGTGGGGATGGCTTAGGTGTCCCGAAGGGACGATCAATTTTAATATTACACTTTTATTAGATTAGACTAGGGGCCCGGTGCACAAAAATTTGTTCACTCAGGGGGTCCCTCATCCTGGCCCGTGCCCTCTCGCAGTCTGGGACCCCTTGGGGGATGTCCACCTGCTGGCATGCCTGGCCAGCCTGGGTGAGGAGCTGAGGGCCGTTTCAAGCTGCCCGCAGTCCCTTCAGGTTTTGGGTCCCTACTGGGCACCTGGGCAGCCTGGGTGAGGGGTTGAAGGCTGTTTTCAGGCTGCCCAAGCCCCCCAGTGTGGATCCTCTCCCCATTGGGGTGTGGCAAACCTGCATGACAGGTTGAGGGCCGTTTTCAGGCTGCCCACAACTCCCATTGACCCAACGTCCCAGCAAGCCTGGCTGGAATAAGGTTTCTGGGGTTTAGTTATCTTCTATAATTGAAACACTGTTGCTTTAAGCTGAGGCCTAGGCAGGTAACGAAGCCTCCTGTTTGCTTCAGCTCCATGGCTTCTATAATTGAAACAATGTTGCCTTAGTAGAGGCCCAGCTGGCCTAGGCAGACAGTTTCCTCCATCCCTGGTGCAATGGAAGCCTCCTGTTTGCTTTAGCTCTGTGGCTTCTATAATTGCAACTGTGTTGTCTTGAGCAGAGAGAGGCCCAGCCAGCCTAGGCAGAGAGTTTACTCCTGGTGCAATGGAAGCCTCCTGTTTGATCTAGTTCCGTGGTGGTTGGCCTCCATCTTGTCTGGGTTAATTTGCATACAGCTGCTCTGATTGGCTGGTGGGGCATGGCTTGGCTGGTGGGCATGGCTTAGGTGTCCCAGAGAGATAGTCAATTTGCATATTACTCTTTCATTAGGTTAGATTAGAGGTTCGATGCACGAAAATTCATGCAAAAGTAGGCCTTCCTTCCTCTGGCTGCCGGCACTAGCTTCCCTCTGGCACCTGGGACTTGGGCTTCCCTCCTCCAGCCGGCAGGCACCTAGGACCCTGGCCAGCTTCCCTCTGGCCCTGGCTTTGTCAGGAAGGATCTCTGGAATGATGTCTGGAAGATGTCTGGTCTAATTAGCATATTACCCTTTTATTATTATAGATATCTCGCTATTATATACTAGTAAAAGTATCTTATAAATACATCATTCTAAAATTTTTAATCTATGATTTTTTATTATAAAATGTTTAAACATTTTTTATTAAGAGTAGTGATATATGTTATTGACATAATGTTATGTTAATCAGTTTATTTTAAATTATTTTGCATATTACTGCAAGAGGTTTTTGTATTCATTGTTGTTGGGACAATGGAAACATTTAGCTCTTGAAGTAACTGATTAAGAATTAGTACATCTCAATTCATTGTGATAAAACATAGGATCTTTATATTCTATGTTTCACTTATCTATTGCTGTGTAACAAATGACTCTAAAACTTAATGTGCTAACATAAGGATGATTTATTGCTTTATTTTTTTAGGATTCAATTGGACATCTTTTGGCTCCATATGATGCTGACTTGGTCATTGGTGCAGCTATTTCAGCTGGCAGTTGGGCTGAGCTCCAATGTCCAGAAAGCCGCTGACTGTGTGGGCCTTGATGGTGCTGCTCAGGGCCCTTGTGCTCATCTATAAGGCTCTCTTCCACATGACATTCATCTTTCAGGGCCTCTCCACAAGGCCTCTCTCTTGTGAAGAGTAGCCTTCTTAGGGTCTGGCAGCTGTATTCTAAGAAGCAAAAGGGTCAGTTGCCAGGACTCCTAAAAATGTATTAAGGAGCACTTGAGTTCATACACAACCACCATTTTTAATTGGATATGTCCCACTTCTGCCCTATATTTTGATCAGAGCATGGCACAAGTTCTACATATTGTGGGGCATGAAAAATCATCATTCTCTCACATTTATTACTGCCACAAGGCTTTGACCCTGTTGATGGTAGAAGTGTGAGGTAGGATGAAACACAGAATCATGAACTTGGTGTCTAGGAGTCCTGCAGGCTATTTCAAGGGGGAGGATGCCACCCTTTCATGGAGGGAGTGACATGCATACTAGTATATCGGGAAAGGAAGAATTGGTGAGCACTGTCTTTGGAGACTACATCCCTATTCTGGATGGCAATGCACCAGATATATATGAGGTCTTTATGTCCATGAAAGAAAGACTAGACATTGAATGATACTTAAAAGCTTCTGACAGAAGGTTCTTTTATTAGATTTAAATCATTGTCCCTAAAATATTTGTTTATTCCGAAATTATAATTATTAAATAAGTTCTATATTTTAAATATGTTATATTTTTGAAAATTGATGAAACTTATCCTTTTCTTCCAGCTTACCTGAAAAATATTTGTGGCTCTATGCATTTTTGTATGAATCGATGCTTACAGAAGTTAGCATTATTTTTAATCTATTCTTACGTTTTCCATATTGAAATTTCTCTTCCACTATAATCCCTTTTCTCTTTGTAACAGAAATGTTTTAAAATTGTGTTATTTTTATATTGATTAACAGGATCTCTATGACATATAAATCTCTAGTTCACTTCATCCTCAATATTCATAGGCATATGGGCTCTGGAGATTGGTATGGGGTTAACATTTGAGAGTAGGATGGAATAAGTAAAAAATCTGAGGTCAGATCAGTCTAATTTCTGCACAATGTTTGAGAAGACTGTCACCTAAATTTGGCTCACTAGGAATCATTTCTAAACAATAATTAAAAGAATGAGGTGGTTTTCTTATTTTTGTTGGCAGGCTGACAGGCTAGCATTGCATTCAGCATCCAATTGATTCTAAGACTCTGTACCACTTAAACTACAGGGAATTTTTATTGTCCAGCAATTAAACTTTGATGAGTTTGTGTTTTTTACAGTCTGATCTCATTCATTGTTTTAATTATGCCTTATTGTGTTCTAATGTGTTCATTTTTAATAAAAAATGATGAGGTTGTTCTTGTTTAATGTTAAAGCTATTTATCTCAGATATTGTCTAAGTAAATGTTAAGACAATGTTTGCCATATTCGTGAAAAAAATGTGACTTGGCAATAGTATTATGTTAACAAAAACAAAAAACAAAAAATAAGCGCAGAAGTTTATGAATCTGCCAACAATAGTTTTTCTACCTGTGGTGGGATGTGAAACTCCATTATTCTCTCACATTTATTACATGCTCACATGGTGTTGACCCTGTGTTCACAGCTGGTTGATGGTAGAAGTGTGAGGTGGGATGAAGTGCAGAATCATAAACTTGATGTCTAGGAGTTCTGCAGGCTATTTCCTGTTTTTCCTTCCTGTAACCTGCAACCTTGGATGACTGTCACATAACTGCTTAGTCTAGAGTTCACCGTTTATGAAATGAGAGTTTGACCCCACACACTTTCCTCATCATGTTGACCTGGAATGAGTAATGACCATAGGGAATACTGAACAGAGCTGGCCGTTCTTCTATAACCCTCTCCATTCAGGTGCTTTGCGTGGACAGCAAACATTGGAATTCTGATGTCCTCATGTGTCCTGATCTACTGGATGCTGGATTCTCTCCTGCTCCTCTCAACTCCCTTAAGCCTCTTAAATTTGCTAGATCCTTCCAGCATCCGTACTTGTAATTACTACTCTGGGAAGCACTTTTAAAATTATGCTAAAGGTCAGAAGGTCATAAAAGTTCCTTTTGTTGCTATCTCTGATAGCCCACCTTGGCCCACAGTGCATCTTAATTTCTTTTCTCCAAATCAGGTATCTGCCTTTGTATTCTAATTCATTAAGAATTAGATGCTAGTCCAGCCAGTGGGGCAGGTAGTACTCCCCAATAGGATGGGGACTCTTGGACTGTTGTAAGGGCAGCACTACTTCCTAATTCTATGTATAGGTCTAATCTTGACAGTAAGAATCAATGTCCAAAACTGAGACCATGATATGCTTCAAAAGTTAGATTATAAAACCACTTTGCAATGTTGGTTCAACACTCTTTTGGATGAACTACACTCTTCCCTCCTGAGCATCTAAAGTTTACTTAATACTATTGTTAAAACTAAAATAGATTTACTGCTGTGATTGCCAATTATATTACTTTCACGACTTCAAGATCTAAAACATTATTTTCTAAATCTCTGGTTATACAAGTACTAGGCAACTGGCTAGAGTCCACTTTTCCCAGATTCTTAAAATCTTCCCTGGCCTGGGCAGTCCTCTGAAAAAGGAGTCATTTCAAGATTTGAATCAAATTTAAAGGAAGGGGAGGAGTCAGACCAAGTCAATGAGATGAAACCCCCCAGGGCATAACCAGGAACTTGATGGAGGAAACAACTCAGAATTGAATGGATTTACACAGGGTGCAGTAGACAATGCAGTGTCCCCTGTTGTCATTTATGGACCAGGGGAGTGAACATTAGATGGCATGGCTTGGGTGAGCTACACTGCCTGTGGTAGGACCATATGGGTTTCATGTAGAATACATTTCATGCAAATATAGTCTTTCTGAGGAGCAGGGACAGAAATCTGTCCTCTGTTTATAGCACTAAGTGATAGGGCTCATGAGCTGCCCAGTATATTTTAGGGTTTATTGGCATAACTCATGTTTATATTAGTTTTTGGAAGAAACTGGCTTTTACTTTGTTATCTTTCCAATGCCAAGTTTGAATAGAAAATGAACATTACATCAGTTTGTTTCTCGGTCCTTGGGAAAAATTCTAGCCAGAATGGGACAAATGCAACCAGGATGCCAAGGGAAGAGACAGATGATTTCTGTTAAAAAGTGTGGTATCAAATTTTACACATTTTGTTTGGAATATGGTGTTGCCTCCACCCCAATTCTGGACAACCCCCCCCCCACACACACACACACTTAAAAATTTTAAGTTAAAAATCTATTGAGTATACACAAGAATAAAGATTTGTGTAAGCATATTCTTATTTTGAATATTTGGCAAGAATTTAATTATTCTGTAACATCTGCCAATTAGTCACGATTATACTGATTGAAAAAGTCTCATGAGGAAATCAGTATTTAAAATGTGGGTTTGCAGGAATGCTTTATTATACTTATTTCCAGGATTGCACTTAACTAATTGTATCACTTCTTTATTTCAGTGAAATATGAAGAATTTATGGCTCAATAGGTCCAGAGATAAAAACAACAACAACACTGTACAATATCACATTGTTCCTTTGGTAGCCCAAGGAAACCAATTCTATATGTTCAGATATTCTGTGACATGATTACCATTATTTTGTTTTGCCATAATGTGAGCAATTTTGTCATTTTTGGTTAGGGAACAACTATCACAATAAAAGACAAGTTAGTGTGTTAGATTTTTAAATACAAAAAATATTTGTTGCATTTTTTTCCAGTTTAACAGTTAGTATGTATCTACTGACTTGGCTAATTACTGACATCAAACCCCTAAACCTTATTCACACACCCAAGATAGGGCAACCACACTAGTGTACGTCAGCAGATGAATGGATAAAAATGATGAGAGATCTATGTATTATTCAGGCAGGAGAGAGAAGGAAAACCTGCCCTTTGCAACCCTATGGATGAAGCTTGAAGGCATTAAGAAGTGAAAAAAAGTAGAGAGAGAAAGAGAAGTACTGCATCATGGTATAATTTATATGTGAAATCTTAAAAAATGTCAAACTCATAAGAACAGAGTAGAAAAAGTAGTTGCCAGGGGCGGGTTTGGGGTGGGGCTCCATGGGAGACTAGGGAGAGATTGGTAAAATGGTAAAGACTTTCAGCTATAAGATGAATAAAGTCCGAGGATCTCATATAAAGTGTGGTGACTGTCATTGATAACACTATATTATGTAACTAAAATTTGCTAAGAGGGACAATGTCACTGTTCTCACTAAAATATATATAAATAAACAAGTAAATACATAAATATAAATATATAAAATGATGTATGTATTAATTAAGTAGACAGTGAGAATCTTTTTAAAATGTATACATATATCAAATCACCATGATGTACACTTTAAATATCTTACAATTTTATTTGCCAATTATACCTCCGTAAAGCTGAAAAAAAAAAACATAAAAAGGAAAAGAAAAGAAAAAATGAATTCTTTAAACGGAGACAAAAACAAAACAATAAATTAAAGAGCTCTGGGTGTGTTTGGATTATTAGAATGTCATGATTCTTGGGTGTGGTGACCCTTGCTGGCCCCTCTCCACGGTGCTGTCAAGGACCTTGTTCTATATTTCTGGGATGTTCAGCTGATGGCACCTGGTACCAGGAATTCACTCTCATTGTAGAAGGGGCTTTCTCGCCAGTCATGCATCTGTAAAGTGCCGACCGAAGGGCTTGGACCCCTCTCCTATATTTGGTATCACACACGCTGTCTATCATTTTGAGCAGGGGCTGAGGCAATAGAAAATTGTTTTTTTCTGTGGGGCTTTCTATGGAATGAGAATATGCAGGAGGGAAATCGTACATATGATACTTGCCCGAGGAAGTTATTTATTTGGGAGTGTCATAACAAGCCAAATCATTGCTCAAGCTTAGAAAGAGGTTGACCATGGTAGGGGTGGGTGGTCTGCTATTTTCTATCTCTGAGGTAATGCTTACCCTTGTAAGACGCTAAGGTTACCAAGTCCAGCTTGAGATAAGTTGGCTTGGTCTGTGTTCCTCGGTTTGCTAGCTTCAGGAATCTGAGATTGTTAAAAGGACTTGGTTAGTTGTGGTTTTGTTTCTTTGTTTTTTGAAGGAATTCCAGGTAAGATAGCTAGTCATACATTTATTCACTCATTCAAAAACTAGTTAACATTTTGAAAAATATATATTTTTAATGATCTCAGAGAGAAATTGAGGAAAGACTTATAGAAACATCAATGATGAGAGAGAATCACTGATTGGCTGCCTCCTATATGCCTCACACTGGGGATTGAGACCCCAACCCAGGCCACGTGCCCTGAACAGGAATTGAGCTGTGACCTTCTGGTTCAGAGTTGACACTCAACCACTGTGCCATGCTGGGTAGGCACTAATTAACATTTATGTGGGCCACGTTTGTGTTAGACAATTGATGTACAATGGCGTGAGGTCTTCCCTGTCTTCAAAAGCACATGGTGTAGGGGGGAATACAAGCCAATGAACACACAATTACAGCACAGTTTGCTAAGAGCAAATGCAGGATGCCAAAGAATGTTTAATGGGGTCATTGGATCACTTTGGAGAGATCAGGGAGGCTATGCAGGAGAAATGAGAGCTACAGGGATATAAATAGTAACTAACAAGTGAAGGAGGCAAAATGTGAAGGAGAAAGAATAGTTGAGGCAGAGAGTTCAGTTTTGCAAAAACCCAGAGATGATCGTTAAAACTTAAAATCTGGCCCTAGCTGTTTTGGCTCAGTGGATAGAGTGTCAGCCTGTCGACTGAAGGGTCCCGGGTTTGATTCTAGTCAAAGGCACATGCCTGGGTTGCAGGCTTGATCCCAAGTAGGGGGTATGCAGGAGGCAGCCAATCAATGATTCTCTCTCATTATTGATGTTTCTATTTCTCTCTCCTCACTTCCTCTCTGAGATCAATAAAAATATATTTAAAAAAGAATTAAAACACACACAAAAAAAACCTTAAAATCTGCTGTGCCATCCTGGTTAACTTGTAATAACAAGCATTACATATGTTCTTCCCGGTTTTCCTTACTGTTTTTAGTTAGAATGAACCCTTACTCCATATGAATTCTTACCATATTGTTGCCTTTGGTGCTCAAAGAGTTACCAGGCTTTTCCCTGCAGGTAAATGGATGTCATTAGGAGCAGATATAATTCTAATCTGCAATGTCTAGAAAACATTCAAGGCATTATTTGGATTAAATATCTCTAAGTATTAAAAAGAAAAATATTATCATTACTTTAATAATACTTTCCTAGGTTGCAAACTATTAACTGGCTCCAACAATCACATCTCTGTAACTGTTCACACATTTCAGGCATTTAACAGCCCCAAAAGAAACGTCAACAACTGAATTGCCTTGATTTCATTGCTAGAGAGACTCAAAGGTTTTGTTTTAATACCAAAAATCAGATCACTAAAGCAAAAGTTAGATAAGAAGGCTGAACTTGAACCAAAGTTCAATGGTTTCATTTTATATGCTGTTATTAAAAATCTCATCAGCTTTACCATACCATCAGTTGTAAGGTGAAGCATTATTTCATGTAACATTAAAACACAAATGAATAAAAACACCACCATTTAGACTGTGACATGCTATCCAGTTATAAGCTGCCCTCCAATTTCAAAGATGTTGAAATGTGCAATAATGTGTTTCTTATAACACCAATGATAACTGTTTCAGTGATGAGCTTGATGGTCATTTTTGTCTATCTAATTTTTAAAAATTAAGAAGAAAGATAGAAGCCCTAATTGGTTTGGCTCAGTGGATAGAGCGTCGGCCTGCGGACCGAAAGGTCCCAGGTTTGATTCCAGTCAAGGGCATGTACCTTGGTTGCGGACACATCCCCAGTAGAAGGTGTCAAGAGGCAGCTCTCATTGATGTTTCTAACTCTCTCTCCCTTCCTCTCTGTAAAAAATCAATAAAATACATTTTTTTAAAAAGAAGAAAATTAAATCAGAAATCTAGATGCTTTGTGCTTCAGATCCTAAGTGTTGGAAGGAACATAACAGAATTTGATCTTGAAATGTACATCACATTCTTCTGAAAATAATGTAGAAGGACCATCACTTAAGGGAGATTTGCTACACGAATCAGCTTCCTCTTGACTTCCCCAAGTAGGATTGCACAGACTCACTAAAGTGAAGGACATTCTCCTTGGGCCTCACCACTCTTGAAAGACTTTTGTGCTCTAGAGTCATAAATGCAAGTACATAAAGCTAATAGTTAAGGAAGAGTGACTGTAGAAAGAGAAATAACTAGAGAGACATTTGGGAAGTAGGGTAGAAATAACCCAAACTGGGAAATGCAAATAAGCTTTTCTTTTACTCTGGCTGGTCTGCAAAGCAATAGCTGAAGATGAGTTAAGAATAAACATAGAAGCCTAATACACACCACTAACTCCTACAGCTTTTGCTAAATCTCATCCCAAACCACTGCAAGCTTCCAGGTGGTAAAGATTCCTGGAGGGAGTTAAGACTGTGGTCCCCAAAGATGTAAAACAAGGCAATGATTTATTCAGAACCCTTGTTTCCTTTCACTTTTCCTTGCTAATGTGAGACTAGTTTTAGAGGATCAGACAGGTGCCCGCCTGCCACTGCAGCATCAAGGTAGATTTCCTTTGTTATGACATAAATATTTTATTATTGTAAGTCAGGTGCTCTTAGGAGAACAAGGAGACAAAAGGAAAATATTCTCATTATGGAAAAGACTCTTACTGCTCAAAAGAAAAATCCAACCCGGCACCAGAGTGCACAGAGAGTGAGCAGGCAGGTCACAGATGAAGAAATGCAATTTCCAGCACACATGGGGAGAGATGCTGATTCTGAGCAGTGATGGTCAAAGTTCACTGCACACCTATTTTGCCTGCGAGATTAGCAAAAAGTCAAAATAATTGATAATATTCAATATTAGTCAAGGTGTGGATAGGAGTAGATATTGGTGTATGTTTTTTTTTTTTTGATGGGCAACTTAATGTTTAATATTAGAATTTAAAACTTCATACTGATCAGCAAATCTACTTTCATGAATCAACTTGCAGATACACTCAGATGAGTTACATGGAGTTCTGGATGAGGACAGGCACTGACGTAATTTTATAAAAGCTAAAAACTAGGGGTTTGTGGTGTACATATTTGCTTATTTAAATAAAATTTTTATTGAATTATAACATAAAAAGGAGCCTGGATTGTAAGTGCCCAGCTTGACAAATATCACAAAGTGAATATATCTGCTCAATTATTTTCTTAGATCAGAAAATAGAAAAGTAGCAGGAACTCAAAAGACCCTCATATACCAATCCCTGTCACTATTCTTCTCATTAAACGCAGCCACTCTCCTGGTCTAACACTGCAGATCTGTCCTGTCTGCTTTGAAGCATAGAAATGCAATCACAGAGGATGTGTTCTTTTGTGCTTTGATTCTTTTACTCAACATTCTGTTTGTGAGATTCACCCATGGTGTGTGTGTAGCTGCAACTTGATTTTCACTGATGTTCCCAAACATGTAGGCGATATGGTGGCCACAGGAAGGCACATCAGAGGTTCTATAGGGAGCAGCACTGACGGACTCACTGTGAGGAGGCTGTGCTATCCACAGCCATTGCTGAGAAAGCCAAGATCAGATTTGGCTCAGGAGGCCCTGCAGGGAAGATTTCAAAACAAACCCTGGTAGGTCATTATTTCTACCCCCTCCTTTTTCCTTCTAACTGCGGGTCAAGGAAGCTTATGAAACAGACTCTGACTTTGGAATATGTCAGATTACAAGAGAGATAAAAGCGACCTGTGCTGGCGCAGTGACAGCCAGCCTCCTGACAGCAGCAGCTCTGAGTGACCCTCCCCCAGCAGCCCCACTGTCCTGTGCCAGAAGCACACAGCTGTCCAGGAGCCCCGCTGACCCCTGAGAGACCTGGGCAGATGCCAGATGAGGGATTTACTGTGGTTTTAGAGGAGATCTGGGAGAGAGAGCAAAAGTTTAGAGAATAGTTGAAAACCACACCTACTCTTTCAACTTATTTTAATTTCTTCTTTCCAATGTTATGTGTGTGTGTATTCGGCTCTCAAGTAAATTATCTCAGAGCAAAAAATTATTGTGCCAGACGTATTTGTCAACGGCCTGGCCAGATGACAATGGAGAGTCATCTGTATCTTTGTTCAAATCACATTTTTCTCCTTACTATATAAGCAGCATTTCCTTGGCCTCTTTATGCCTTAGTTTACCCAGACGTGAAGTAGGTATGAGACCACAATGAAAATGCTTCAGATAAGACGGTTGTGAGGGTGGAACACAAGGTCATGTTTAAAGTAAATGCGTAGCCCAGTTCTTGGCCACAGACATAGACGAGACATGATAAATGTCAGCCTTCTTTTTCCGCTCCTGGGCCCTCTCAGTGGCTGTCAGGGCCCGCTCTCTATGTTGGGTATGGACAGGAACAAGGCAGAGTCCTGCTCCCAAGAAGTTGTTTACCTCTTACTTGTAGGATTGCTTATCTCACAGGCTTTTAAATGGAAAGAGATCTTAGAAAGTGTCCAATCCTCAGTCCTCATTTCCAAATGAGGACACAGCAGTCCAGCGGGAGCAGGTGACTAGTCCAAAAGCCTGCAGAGAATACAAGGCAACGTGCTCCTGGCTCCCAGGCCTGTACCCTCCATTGGCAGCACCTACCTCACATGCTCGCTGTGCTTGCTCAAAACATCATGAGACAGCCTGAGACCTACAGGCGAAGCTTCACAGAAATAATACATTTCATCGCTTCATGAAATTCATGATAAAGTACGGCCTATTTATTGTGCTGACCTTATACATATCTTCATCAACCTATTAAAACTAATTGTTCTGGGTGATTCTTTCTAATACTGGGAACTTAAAAATATTAGGCAAGAATCAAATGATGGATGCTGTTTCCCAATATTGCTAGTGAAATAAAAAGGGATATTGGGCCCTAACCGGTTTGGCTCAGTGGATAGAGCGTTGGCTTGCGGACTCAAGGGTCCCAGGTTCAATTCCAGTCAAGGGCATGTACCTTGGTTGTGGGCACATCCCCAGTAGGGATTGTGCAGGAGACAGCTGGTCGATGTTTCTCTCTCACCGATGTTTCTAACTCTCTATCCCTCTCCCTTCCTCTCTGTAAAAAATCAATAATATATATATATATATATATGTATATATATATATATATATATATATATATTTTTTTTTTTTAAAGGATATTGGGAGTTTAGTAGTAGATTCCTTGTGCTGAGAATGAACTTTGTAGCATCTCTTTGTGCAATATGCAAATTTGATACAATGGCCAATAAATAGGCTTGTCTCTTAGACATCAGCATTCACTGAATTTTTAAAACAAGTGATGAATAGTAGAAAAATTCTAGCATAAAATTAATTTTTTTGCTATACTTTTATGTAAATGTATTTTTAACTGATTTTTAGAGAGAAAAGAAGGGAGAGGGATAGAGAGATAGAAACATTGAAGAAAGAGAAACATCATCAACTGGCTGCGTCTTGCACATCCCTTACCGGGAATCAAGCCAGCAACCCGAGCATGTGCCCTGATCAGGAATCAAATCTGTGACCTCTTGGTTCCTGGATAGATGCTCAACCGCTGAGCCACACCAGCTGGATATACTTTTAGATAACTGAGAGTATCCTCCAATTTTATATTTTGACACCGTAAGAATAACTAGTAAGTAGTGAGACGGGGTAGGGAATTGCAAGTTTATACCTAGATTGACAAACACACTGGCTGATTAAAGTCTCTGGATCTGTGAAATGTTCCCAGTTTTAGAAACACAGTCCCTGAGTCCCTTGACTCCCAAAATACACTGTTGGTCTCTCTTTTTCCATTGCAATCTTCTATTTATTTAAAACAAGCCCAGTAGTACAGACTCTTCTGCTTGCTGAAGAAACATTTTATCTTTCTGAGTATATCAATGAATCTCTAAAGAGTGGGGATATGTAATTTAAAAGTGCTATTGGAATATGATATATATTTAATCATTTTTGAAGGAGCCACAAAAAGGCCATGTATGGCATGATTAAACATGTTTTCTGGAGGAATATGGGATAGGGAATAAAGAAAAATCTTGCAAAGGCTTGCAGAAATTTGCTAAGAAAACAAGAAGTCTATGAAAGTCTAATGCATGGGGAAGCTCCAGCTCCCAAAAGAGTGTGTGCATTTCAAGGCTGTGGGAGTCATGGAATTTGAACTTGAGTTCTCAAAAGCAAACATTTCTGCTAAGAAGACCACTGCCCAATAGTCTAATAACCCGTATTTGGTCTAAGTCTGCATGTCCATGTGACAGCGGAATGAATACCTTGATAGATAGCAAAGAATTCCTTGAGCTTTCTGGACATTTGGGGTTGGAAACCACCTTGATCTCTGCTCAATGACTCCCCTGCCCCCATTCAGGGTCCTTCATTTTCCACACTTGGAGGCTCAGGCCTGACCATTACAGAGGCTGTACTGGGCTCACTAGAGCCACATCTGAGCCAGAGTAGGAGCTTCCTGCTTATTAAGGCGCTGATGTTTCCTATGTGCTACTCACACCTCCTCTTACCTCCCAGAACCCACACTTTCTGACCTTATGCCCTTATCACTCACAGCCCAAGTTCTAATTCTTTCTTCTCCTGGCATGAGTTCATGAGCCAGCAGCACCCTAACTGCTCACCCTCTTAAGCTGATCAATATTCTTTTGTTGGTTACCATAAACAACAAAATCTCCAGGGGTCTTTTTTTTGTTTGTTTTTAAATCCATAGCTTTTGTATTTGTTCCCCTGGTCTTTCCTGTTCAATTCTGCCCTATTTTCCCTAGTCTTAGTGTAACAGCTTTGCTATACAATGCCAACCTGCTACATATTTGAAAATATTTTGCTGGGTATAGTAAATACATAGAGTGAATTTTTAAGTAATTTTTTTTTTTTGCCATTTGCAGGCTTTTAGCAAGTGGATGGCTTGGTCTTCAGATAGATATCTGATAGTTACGTATATTGGCACTACTTGAAAAGATTCAAAGCCCTCAATCACTCTCCTCCTTCCTGTGTCATATTCCCATTTCTCTTCTTTCCAAAACTCCTCTTCAGCAAGGATGGTTCTGATCATCATTCCCAGTGGGCATGGTACCCGCATTGCCCTGGATCAGAAGCTTCCAATGCCTTTCTCTCCTCTCCTCTCTATACATTTTATTCCTAATGTTCTTTCAAGGTGCAATGTAATCCTTTCTTTTCAGTACAAGCATCTATTAGAGTCTAAAATCTTCATGATTTGTCCCTTCAATTCCTGGTAGTACTTAGTCTCTGAATTACTTAGTTCTTATAGCAACTGGCAGAGGCCCACATTAGAAACCAGTAATAGAAGAAACTGTCCTTACATTTTTTTTTGCTCTACATCATTTATCTATTGTGCACTCATAACAGAGAAATAGTCACATGAATAATCTTGTTTTCTATATGCAGGGGTTGTTTTCACATAATGGTGACATGTCCCTCAAACTCACCAACTCCAAAGATAACTGCACTTCAGGCTCATGGAAGAGACATTATTGATTGAAAGCAGAGTAGCTTCTACATTGGGCAGACAATGTATATTTTCTGGAAAAAGGTAAAACCACACCGAAAACTGTGCTGATGTCCGCATGCTTTTAGCTCAACTCGTTGAAGTGGATTTGGTCATTAGGAGATAAAAAAGTTTGAACTTGCCCTGACCGGTTAGGCTCAGTGGATAGATGTCAGCCTGCGGACTGAAGGGTCCCAGGTTCGATTCCGGTCAAGGGCCTGTACCTTGGTTGTGGGCACATCCCCAGTGGGTGGCGTGCCAGAGGCAGCTGATCGAGGTTTCTATCTCATCGATGTTTCTGACTCTCTATCCTTCTCCCTTCCTCTCCATAAAAAAATCAATAAAATATATTTTTAAAAAATGTTTGAACTTGAAGAAAACGATATGAAAAAAGACAAAGTGAGCTTGTTTAAGATCCCGCCCCCCCCCCCAAACTAATGAATATAATAGAAGAGGCTGAGGATATTAAGATTTTTAAATTCATTTCAAGGAGGGTGTCAATAAGCAAAAATAGCGAACATTTTCTCTGAAGCCAGCCTGTGAAAAATTAGAGCAGTGTGTTGTGTGTGTGTGTGTGTGTGTTTATTTGTTTTTATTTATTTCCTTTTTGCTGTTCATAATAAGTAATGGGTGATGTGCTGGATGTTCTGAGCAGATGCAAAGGCACCATGAGATGTTTCCTTATTTCTGTGTAGTTCTTGTTTCCGATATGATGGTGACATCCTTTTGTTGGCATCAACTCTTCAATTCAAATAATCTTTTCACTGGTTTGTATCCAAATTGTGAAATCAACTATAAGCTGTCCTCACAGCACTCCAGGGGTGTGGAATTCTTGGCCTCTGGATGCTCTCCTGGGTTCCTCTAAGCCCTTTAAACTCTGGATGCACTCCATCGACAGCTTCTGAGTTGTGATAAGTATCTACCTTTTACTTCTAATTTGAAGATTTCTTGAGTAATAAAATTACATTTTCCTTGGAGCAGATATTTCCGAGTGTACTGAGATGGAAGAGCCTGGAACTTTCACAGGAAATGGGGAATGCAAAGGTTGGGTAAATTTAGTCATAATAATGTCTTCACTGATTGGGAAAACTTAATAGCGAACACATTATAGTTTGTGTACAGCACAGAAGGAATACATATGTGAGTTATCTTGGTGGATGTGGTTAAAAAAAAAACACTATATATTTGGATGCCTGATGCTTTTGAAATCAATATTTGGGACACATCATAAATACTGGAAACAAATGAACTGTGTGTGTGTGTGTGCATGTGTTGCTTGTATACTCTTTCTCTAGCCACAGGTATCTTTGCCATTTATTCATATAAAAAAGTGTTTGGGGAAGGGAGTATGATCGAGAGGATGGCAAGTGGCTACCTACTTTTCATTATTACATTAATGTTTAGATTTTTAACTATAACTATGCATCCATGTATTACTTATGTAATTTGAAAATAATTTTTAAAACATATCCTGCAGTATTATCCAGAATTATAATTCTGTAAAATCACAGAAAAATTCAAATTGAAATCTGATTATGATTTTTTATGCAATTGTTATCTTTTTCTGAGATTATTAATTTTATTTTTGCTCTTATGGATTAGTTTTACTCAATAAACATTTTGTTTACCACTTGCTATATACCATGCACTGTGTTAGGCATCAAGGATACTAAAATAGATAAGATACGGATCCTGCCTTTGAGAAGCTTGTAACTTAATAGTTAATATGTAAAGAAGCCACAAATAGTATGAGTAAAGCAAAGTTCTATAACTGCTATGCTAGAAAGCTAAGTAAAATGCAGTTATTTACTTTTTAAAATATAGTTTATTGATTTTTTTTACAGGGAGGAAGGGAGAGGGATAGAGAGTTAGAAACATCAATGAGAGAGAAACATCGATCAGCCGTATCCTGCACACCTCCTACTGGGGATGTGCCCGCAACTAAGGTACATGCCCTTGACTGGGATCGAACCTGGGACCCTTGAGTCCACAGGCCGACGCTCTATCCACTGAGCCAAACCAGTTAGGGAAAAATGCAGTTATCCAATCATCTCAATAGTTCATGAAAGAAATAATAACTTGGGGATGAGACTCAGTGCACTGCCAGATACCAGATGTAGAGTGGAGTGTATGGCCGATTCCCCCTAGAAAAGTGGCTCATTGCTTTTAGCAAGTGGCTGGCTTGGTCTCCAGATATCTGGTAGTTATGTGTATAGGCACCCTCCTCAGATCGAGGT
>PVJC01019448.1:0-30246 GCA_004026665.1 Murina feae
CTCCTGGGGATCTTGGAGTGTATGCCCTGCAGATGAGGAGGGATTACTATATTTACTTCTGGAGGCATTTCTCTGAGCAAAACACAGTCTCATCACGAACATTCTCAAAAACCCACTGTCAGTAACAATCGGAGACATTTCTTCTGCACCGTGTGTGTGTGTGTGTGTGTGTGTGTGTGTGTGTGTGTGTGTGTGTGTGTGGTGGGGAGAAGCAACCAATACTTCTGGTTTGAAGGCTTCTGCTTTTGGATGATGTTTCTGTGAGGTATCCTTAGCTAGTGCTTCCGTCACAGAGCTGTGGGGCTTCATAGTAAAAGGGCCCCCAGTGATAACCTGGAGATGCGCCTTTTAAGGACAGCAATGTCCTGAGGTTACCCAAGAGCTGCCCAGCTTCCTAGTCCAGTGCTTTCTCTCTACACCCTCTCCACACCGTCCCCCTCCCCGACCATTACCTGACACTCCAGTTGTACTGATTTCTCAGAGAATTCTAGGGCTGCACATGAGATACCCTAGGCTACTCCCTCTGCTTACTGAGCAGTAGCTCTCACCAACCTCAGAGGTGACTTCTTGTTGCTTCTCACTGAGTTGAGAGGGAGCCGTTGACCAGCTTGGCCCCAGACTGCCCTGCAGGTGATGCTGCTTCTAAATCCTGCCTCCCTGGGGCCCCAGTTTAGGTGCTCCCAGATAGGAGGGTGCTCTGAAATAGACTTCAAAGGGAAGGCTGTCGCAGGATCACTGGGGGCCCGATCAGTTATTACACCCTTTGACTATGCAAGTCAAGGTCTCAGACCACACTCTCAGGAGGAGAACCTGGAATAGCCATTTGGCAGTTCTGTCATTGCACCCCTGGAATTAAAACAAGGCAGCCCCAGTCTTTGGTGTCAGAAAAGCTATTCCTGGAACATGCAAGTGCATCAAAGCCCTAGGCTCCCAAACCCAGCATCCTCCTGGCTCATCACAGCTTTACTCTGACTTGAGGAAAGAACTCTGGGAACCGTTCAGTTCCATTATTGCACGCTTACTGGATAGCTCATGCTCTCTCTATTAAGCTACATCAGTTTCCCCCAAACAACAAAGGAGAGACTATACAAAGAGATATAAATTGGACAGAGGATGAAAGAATTTGACCATCTTCCACCAAGAGGACAGTGACATGGTCATGGAGCTTCTTTCTCTGGCCCCTGGTGATACCACCACCATCCCCTGGAACAATGAGATGGCCCACATCCTATTTGCACAGGGGCGGGCGGGTGTTACTTAGCTGAGGTCTTTCATTGGTCAAGGTCTATTATTGACATTGCACAGTCAAATATTCTTCCCCTAACCCTTTCTATCCCTAGGTCTTATGGAGTTAAGCATATATATAACCCCCCAAAACCAGTCCTTCTGAAGAATCTGTGAACTTCGCCCATCCTTACAAAAAGCAATTTCTAAAATCTGAACGTGAGAATGAAGAGCCTTGCTACATTTAGACTGGGAAATAACTTCCCTTTGTAATAGCATATGGTGGTTAGAAAGATGGCCAAAATGCTTAACGTGAAAAGAGAGAGAGAGAGAGAGAGAGAGAGAGAGAGAGAGAGAGAGAGATTGGAGAGGAGCTGCTGGTCACTGCATGAATGAGAAAACAGACATATCTGGGCAGGTAATTAGAAAAGGCTCCCTTTCTCTGGGAAGACACAGTCCAGGGATGGTTTGGCAAGTGGATCAAGAGATGGATTTAGACCCACTCATCCCTTCTAAACCAGTGCTGGCACAGTGCCAACCTATCCCACTGTCTAGAGCAGTGATTTTCAATCTTTTTCATCTCATGGCACACATGAACTAGCTACTAATGTTCTGCGGCACACCAAAAATATATTTTTGGCCGATCTGAAAAAAAAAGGTATAATTTAAATTCATCAGATTGGATGGCTAATGTGGCTATTGTCATTTATTTTTACTTGACAATTCAGGGGGAAAGAGGTCATAGCCCCCGACTAAGTAGTCAGGTGTTGAATGTTTTAAAAATTCTTGTGCCACACCAGTGTGCCTGCCACGGCACACCAATTGACCACTGCTGGACTAGAGCAACCCTAGAGAAAAATATAAATGGGTTTGATACCTGGCTATAGGTAGAGGTTGCTAGAACTAGAGTGATCCAAAGTCATTAGGGAAGGAAAAGGATTAGAAAACAGAAAAATCTCCAAGGAGAAATAATCACCAGTAACACTGCTTTGAGAAATGATGGCCATTTAAACCTCTGGTGCAGTTTTCCATTCTTTTCTCCACAGAGAGAGAGAATCCCAGTGTGGAAATGTACTGCACCTGCTGTTTCATGGCCTTTGCTGTTTGCTTATTACATCCTGCCTACCTTTGCATGCGCGCTAAAATACACCCCCAGCAGTACTTGCAACAGCACTGCAGCATTCTCTGGAACTGTAAGGCATTTGACCGAGCCTGAGCCTACGGTGGGAACTGCAGGTTAACTAGGTTTCTCCCTGCCTGTCTCAGCCATCTGCTTGCCATGAAAAGCCATCTGGCTGGGAACAGAAGCAAAGGGAACACCCAGCCTTGAAGTCAGAAATGTGCTATGATTGGTTAACAGTGTAGGGTGGGAAATGTTCTTCTTTGAAGAAGGTATTGGGGCAAGCTAAGTCCTTGCACCTTGTTCCTGACTTGCAGAGAAGGTTTACTTCCCCTCCCACCGGTCACTCTGCTTCCACCGTTAGGCACATTCCTGGCTTCCACCCTCACAGAGCCAGATGCCATTGCTGGAGTCTGTTGACAAGTGGCAGCTGGCTGAAACGGAGACAGCTTGTTCTGCAGCCCATCCCTGCAGAGCGTCCCCCTCCACCACAGCGTTTTCCCCAAAGCAGAGAGAGGACGGATCAGAACGTGACTTCCATTTATGCCTGGGCACCATCGAATTCCTGCCAGCAAATGCATTCCTTCCATACCTGTCCATCAGCTTGAGAGGAACAGGGCTGGGTACGGGAGCTCAAATTTCCTGAGCAAAGTTCCTTATCTTTCCTCAGGTAGAGATGAAGCCAGCTTGCTAAGAGATGAAATACTCTTCTGTATTTCATCTGGCTGTTGGAAGAGCATGTTAACTGGTGTCCCAGAGTTCACACTCCTCGGTATTTTGGAAAGCTTGCTTTGGAGCGCATCTCATAACACACTTGCATTAGGGCCCATGGGAAGAAGGGGACCCATGGGATTGTAGCAGGAAGGTGGTACCAGAGGCCATGCTAGATTCCAGTTCTCCAATGGTAAAGGACCTTATGGGAATATTTTCTCATGCAAAAACCCCTGATAAATTTTTATTAAAAAAAAAATTGGGGGCATCCTATTTATGTTCTTGTTCACTGCCCTAAACAAGTAAAAAGCAACAGTATCCAAATAAAGAAGAGAGAGACAGAAAGAAGGAGAGTGGGAGAGGGCGAGAGGAAGAGGAAGGGGAAAGAGGGAGAGAGGGGGATGCAAGACCTCATCCGGGGAACACCAGAATGTGGCTAAATGCAAAATATTTACTGGTTCTTAGAGCCTCATCCCTCCTTTATCACCAATGAGCACAATATGTTAACAGAAGAAAAACAACCATGATTTAGAGCCAAGGAACTTTAGTGTGGACGTTATTAAAAGCACAGCCTGGGCTGGGATGACCCTCTCAGATGACATCATGGCTGACACAGGGCACTGCCTTTCACAAGCAACCATGGCAGCTCTGCCCACACACAGGCCCTGCTTGGCACGGTGATATCAGCCGCTGAGGGGCAGGGCAGGGGGCAGATTGGAGCTGCGTGAGCCTGCATCTGGAGCTCTCCTCTAACGAGGTGGGAGCGAGGCCCCGAGGAGTCAGGGATCCCAGGTGACAGAGGAGGCAGCATTTGTGGAGGTGGGTCAGATGGGGAATGCCTCAAGTCTTGTCCATGCTTGACCAGATTTTCTGCCCAACTTAACCAAACGACCCCATGATCCATTAGTCACTCTTTACTGAAGTCCACTGGGAGTCGTCAGGACTTCACGATCCACATTATCACAATGAAATGTCTGCACTGACGTCAACCATTCAAGTGATTTAGACAAAATGTTCCCCAGACAAGTGGCCATGGCTGCATCCTCAGAGCTGGCCTCAGTTACTCCTGCTGACCGCAGTTGCAGGCTGCTCAGAGGCACACATTTGTTCCTCTATACCTTTCGGAAAACCATTTCAAGACGGTGCTTCTCACACACCATCATTATCAAAATAAAGAGGGTCAGATGACCAGTGAGGAAGATGGGAAGGGGCAGAGTCATAAATCAGGGACTCCAAGGCAGAGAACAGAAAAACAGGAACTTTCCATTAAACCCCTGGAGACACTCTCCAGACTGCATCTTCCCTTCTGATCAGGAATCCAAGTGCGTGTCAATTCCTGAGGATGGCAGTAGCAGCAAGGTCCATGCGTACCTGCCGTCTAACCACATGGCTTGCCCATGCACAGAGAAATTGCTTGAGTTTTGTCTCCTAGGCTCCAATCAAATCTCCCTCAAATCGAGTGTGGAGTGGCCAACTTTCTCTAAAATCAGAACAGCTTAGTTAGAGAAACAAAACTGGAGGTAGACAGTTGGCATTAAACCATCAAGCTTCTGGTGGAAAAAAGATGGTATCCAAAGGGGTTATCTAACTCTCTGCTCAAGCAATCAGGGTTTTCCCAAACCAGATGCTGTTCTGGATATGAGAGTAGGAGCTCTGGTCTTGCTTAGCATCTTATTCTCAGCATCTGGTAGAATGCCTGACACCGACACGTATGTGAATGAAGGAATGAATGAGTAAATAAATGAAGAAATCAGTAAAGCAGAAGTTTCGTTGTTGTGGCCAAGTCAAAGTGTAAGTCCAAAGAGCAAGCAGTGATTTTGGACAAAGCTAGAAAATTACTAGTGTTTAATAAAACGGGTTCCCCTTCTAACCCAAAATGTATCAAAAGCCTTAAAATTGCTTTATAACCTTTGATCCAATAACTCCACTTCTAGGATTTAATTAATTTAATAACTCCACTTCTAGGATTTAAGGAGAGGAGAGCTCTCCTTATATTCAAAATATTTCTCTCAGCATTAAAAATTAACAAAATGTATCACAGAATGATTAAATGACCTAAAAGATTACTTAAGTGAGAAACTATTATGTGTTTATTTAAGAGTTACTTAAGAAACAAGTTAAATCCTTATGACAGTGTTACATAAAAAGTATTTAAAAGTATATAATATATTCTGAAAAAATAATCAATATATAGAAGGAAACAGGCAAAATATAAGTGATAATTGACTCTGGGAAGTGAATCATGGATAATTATTTTATACTAGAGGCCTGGTGTACAGATTTGTGCACTGGTGGAGTCCCTTGGCTTGACCTGTGCCCTCTCACAACCTGGGACCCCTCAGGGGAAGACAGACTGCTGGTTTCAGCCTGATCCCTGCAGGCCAGGCTGAGGGATCCCACAGGTACATGAATGTGTGCACTGAGCCTCTAGCATGCATGTAAGATCTTTGGTAAATCTCTTCCCGCCCTTTCCCCTCCCCCCTTCCCTCTGAGATTCATCAGTCTGTTCCATGTTTTCATGCCTGTGTGCTGAGTGTCTGCCCCCTGGTGGTCAATGCTCATCATAACTACTGGCTGAACGGTTGAACAGTCAGATGGTTGCTTAGGCTTTTATATATATAGACTAGGGGCTCAGTGCACGAAATTCGTGCACTGGGGGGGGGTTCCTCAGCCCAGCCTGCCCCCTTTCACATATAGGGAGCCCTCAGGGGATGTCCTACTGACAGCTTAGGCCCACTCCCTGCTCCCCTTGGAGAGCAGGTCTAAGCCACAGCCTGGCCTCCCTTTCTGGGAGGTGACCAGGCTAATAAGGGGAAGCCACCAGCTCCATCATCCTGCTGCTGCAACCACTGCCAGTCACCACAGCCACCAAGGTGTTTTCCTCAACACGGATTCCAGTCCCTTCACCATGAAGAAATGACAGCTTTCTTTAAGCATTTTCAAGATGTGTCTTTCATAGGATATGACATTTCTTTCTTTCTTTCTTTTTTATTCCCACCTGAGGATATGTTTCCATTGATTTAATTTTTAGAGAATGTGGAAGAGAAAGGAAAAACAGAGTGAAACATCAAAGTGAGAGGAACACTTTGATTGGTTGCCTCCTGCATATGCCCTGACTTGGGCCCAGGCCAGGGAGGAGCCTGCAACCTAGATACATGCCCTTGGTCAGAATTGAACCCAGACCCTGCAGTCGGCAGGCTGAGGCATTATGCACTGAGCCAAACCAGCTAGGGCAGGATATGATATTTCTTAGCCCTTCAGCAGTGGACCTTCATTTTTTTTTTTTTCCCTCCAGGAGTGTGGTGGAAAAACCCTAGATCACCTTTTTGGATTCTTATTACCCAAGTTACTAAGAATATTACCAATAGCATACAGGGACCTTAGCCAATGAGCGGTAAGAAAAGGTGTTTCCTCTGTAGTTCATTCTGATCACCGGCTCCACCCCTGCCCCTCCAATCCAAGCTCCACCCCTGCCCAGGCCTGTAACCTCTGACCGAGGATGCAGGCCTGGGCAAGGGACCCCCAAACCCCTCCGATCACCAGCTTCACAGAGCCCAGACCTCTGCGATCACCGGCTCTGATCCTGTCCCCTGCCATTGCCGGCTCTGCCCTTGCCCCACTGGTAGCCTCTGGCCAAGGCTGCAGGCCTGGGCAGGGGATCCCCAGACCCCTGCTTTGCCGGCTCCACTGGTGCCCAGAACCTTGATATTGCAGGCTATGCCCCTGCCCCTGCCCCTCCAATTGCTGGCTCTGTGGAGCACAAGTCCCTGTGATCTCTGGCCTTGCCCCTGCCCAGGCCTGAGGCCTCTGGCCCAGGCCTTATGCCTGGGTAGGGCACTCTCATACTCCTCCAATCACTGGCTCTTCCCCTTCCCCCTCCGATCACCGGCTCTGCCCTTGCCCATGCCTGAGGCCTCTGGTGAAGGCCTCTGGCCTGGGCAGGGGACCCCCACGCCTCTCTGATCGCCTGTCCCACCTGTTGGGCCCCCCACCTCCCCAGCCACCTGCCTGGCTAACAGGCCTGACCACTTCAGTGGCAGGGCTGAGCCGGACTGGGCGCATCCATCTTGTGGCTATGGGGGCAGCCATCTTTGTCACTGATTGATGCCTAATTTGCATATTACTCTTTTATTAGATAGGAGTATGTGGCTGTGGGCACGGCCATCTTGTGGCCATGGGGGTGGCCATATTTGTCATGGAGTGATGCCTAATTTGCATATTACTCTTTTATTAGATAAGATAGAATCTATTTTCTGAAAATTTTCAAATGGGATGGAAATAAACATAATTACATACATGTACATACATATATTTAAAATATATTTAAAAATAAACTCAAACTAAATTTAAATTTTAAAAAGGAAGTGCCCCAAACACCACCCTTTTAAGAAAACAGCTGGGAATTTAGTATGCTCTAAGAATTGACTCTTTCTGGGTTCTTCCATGTTGTAACCTGATAACACTTCCAGGCAACAATTTGGATATTGTTTCAAAGAGTTCTCTGATCCCTCCATGTTGTCGGCCAACATACAGTGGGGCTGGCAAATGTAATGACAAATTTCTCTAGGCGTCACAGCACTGGGTGGTGGAAGCTCACTCTCATCCCTCGCGGGCTTTTATTTGCTCATCAGAAGTAAAGCCTGACTTTTGGGAGACACAGATGTTCATGGAAAAAGGCAAAAGTAGAGGCGATGGAGCACCATCAAACTGTGGTTACAAGACACTGGGGTTGGAACTGGACATGGGAAAAGGAGATTATCAGCTCTGGTAAGCTGGGTGTTCACTGAAACCTGCCCTTCTCCATACTCAGCATCTGGCCCCTCCAGCCTCAGGATGACGTGCTGCTCCGTTTCCTTGTGTCCCTGCACCCAAGGAGCACCCACCCAGCAGGGCCGCCCTTTCTGATGTGCTGAAACAGCCATTTCTCTTCACTGCTAGGACCTCCCAACCTTACCTAACTCTCAGGTGAGTTGGTTATGGCTCTCAACATTCTTGGTACGACCTCATTTGGACATTTGTGATAAACTAAACTAAATCAATACACTGGTTGTCAAGGTCATGAAAAACAAGAAGCAAAGACTGAGAGCTGCCACAGGCCACAGGGACTGGGGAGACATGATGACTAAATGGCAGGGGGTGCCCTGGACAGGATCCTCGTCCAGGAGGGTCATTAATAGAAAAACTGGTGACATCCAAATAAAGCCTGGTGTTTCATTAACACCAGCACACACATGTCAGCTTCTTCGCGCTGCCACAGTGATAACTGTTCGCAATGATGCGGATGTAGTGTCTAAGGATGAGGGGTATATAGATGCTTTCTGTATTATCTTTGAAACTTTTCTGTAAACCTGTTACTCCAACAAACAAACAAATATATCAAAGCCTCCAAAGAGATGGTTTTAAGCTAAGAAATGGTCATTGTTATCAGACTCACTGAATATTTGGCTTATCAGAAATCCTGTCGAAATGGCAGAAAGAGTGTTAGAATTAGGGTGAGCAGATTTGTTTCAAAACTCCCTGCACTTTTCAGTGGGAACCTGGGGAAGTCATTAAATTCACAGCACTCCAGTTTCCTCACCTGTGACATGTGAATAACAAAACCTGTTTGATAGATTTGTTGAAAGTATCTGATGAAAGCATAACGAGGAAGGGAGGGAGTGCATGGGCTGCTATATCCCAGGTGCCTAAAACAGGGCCTGGCACGAAGTAGCTGCCTGATGAATGCTTGTTGCAAGGGTGAATATGTGTAAAGAGTGCAAAATGGTATCCCGCTTCAATGTACTGTTGCTATTAGTAGCAATGCCAAAACCTTATCAATCCTATTGAAAACAGCTTGAAATGTGGGGAAAGGATGGATGCATTATAGTGTATGGAAGTGGAACATTACAAAGCAGTTAGAACAAATAAACTGGGCTGAGATGCATCACCACCATCAGAGTAAACATCCTGATTAACATCATGATGAATGAAAAATAGTAAGTTAAATGATAATATACAGTATGATACTGTTTATGAAAAACATTTGCAAATATACAAAGGTTGCCATATATGGCTTATAGATAGTGAAAAAAAATCAAGACAGTAGTCATTGTGGGGAAAGAGCGGGGACTGAGGACAGACAGACCACTGTCCTTTCCTTCTGAGGCACAGTCAGGTCACAGGAGCAGAGCCTCTGGCTTGCACACAATGCAACCACTGACAATTCCAAGGTTGAGGTTAGCTGGCCTGTTAGTCGCATTAATTATCTGCTACTATGTTATTTAGTTGCTAAGAAACACACAAAGAAGCACATATTAAAAACAGCATACTTTAGAAAAAATCAGCCATGGGAAGAAATGCTGGCTTTAAATTGCATGCTTGCCATTGGTTGGCACCGTGGTTTTCAAGGTGGGAGTTCCTGGGCTGGCAGCATCAAGGTGACCTGGGAACTTGATTAAAATGCAAATTCCAAGGCCCCAACCCAGACCCACGGAATTCTGAACTCTAGGGTGGGGCCCAACAATAGGTATTTTTCCAGGTCCTGCAGATGATTCTGATACTTATTCCCCAGGAGAACCACTGGATTAGCAGAGTCTGCAGAGAAGGGTTCCTGTCCGGCTGAGCTTCATTAAATCCCTTCATGTTTGACTTTGTTTCTTCACCTCTTTTTTCCTAGATGATTGTGATTAGTTATACATTATTTAATAAGGACATTAAATAAACAAATGGTACACCAGATAGTTGTATTCCTATGCTACCGATCTGTACAAAATCAAAATAAATAAAATCAAGTTTGCCATTAAAATAAAGTCACAGTCGAGGTTAAATTAGTATTACTGTATATTTT
The DNA here is from genome assembly GCA_004026665.1 of Murina feae. Taxonomy (NCBI): domain Eukaryota; kingdom Metazoa; phylum Chordata; class Mammalia; order Chiroptera; family Vespertilionidae; genus Murina; species Murina feae. Next base: position 9,882 of record PVJC01019448.1, read on the forward strand.
ATACTAGTGTCCCAGTACACGGATTCATGCACATTGAAAGGAAATTAATTAGAAGAAATATTTTAATATTGCTATTTGCCCTTTCTCTATAATAGAAGTGTCAACCAAATTCACTAATGACAGTGACAGATCAAAACACATGTGTGTGACTGGTGCCAATGAGAGCTTTATATTATATGTATCATGCATGTGTGAGTCACTTTAGCCTTTTATTTGTTTGTTTGTTTTTTAATCCTCACCCAAGGCTATTTTCCCACTGATTTTAGAGAGAATGGAGGAGAGAGGGAGAGATAGAGAGAAACATCGATGTGAGAGAAACACATCAATTGGTTGCCTCTTGCACACGTCCTGGACAGGGCCTGGGCTGGGGAGGAGCCTGCAACTGAGGTACATGCCCTTGACTGGAATAGAACCTGGGACCCTTTGGTCCATAGGCCGACACTCTATCCACTGAGTCAAACTGGCCAGGGCAACTTAGCCTTTTATAGATATAGAAAAATTGCTTAATTAGACTTGCTTTCTGATTTAGCTAAACTTTTTCCAGCCCAGTGAAGCACCCCAACTTCTCTTTCAGGTAATTGTCAGCAACACAGCAGTAAATATCAACAGGAAGCAGATTATTATTGTAGATCATGCGGGGAGAACAAAGGGTAAAATATTTAACTGTAGCAGTGTTTGACTATATTCTGTGCAGGAAGAAAACCTGAAGTCATTTTCAAGGCCCACCATTTCTTACTTCTTTTTAGTTGCGTCAAGTTTCTAAACTTTCTAAATCTCCCTTTTCTGGCTAATGAAAAGAAAATAGGATTCTACCGAGTCTCCTATCTATGTAGCCCAGGACTTCTGTGTGGATTAAATAAGATGAAGCCCCTATTTCTTTAAGTCACCGCCTGACCTTTGTGTTCCTGCAGCTGAGGTGCCCCCATGTGCCCAGCACACCGTAGGCTCTCAGGAAAGCCTGCGGATGCTAGCAGAGATGGAAGGGGAGGGAGGAAGAGGAAACTAAGCAAGTGGAAGACAGGGACAAGTGGAACAGGAGGCTGAAGAGAGCCAGGTGGAATTATGAAGTCGGATTCCTAAAAGGAGTAAGTTTTGAGCAAGTATGTAAAGTGAGAAAAGGCCTGGGAGAGAAGAGAAGGCATATCACACCTGCATTTAGACAAGAAACTTTATTACAGCCATTAAAACATGAGTTTGATGTGTTGGTTATGCATATTTTAATGCACACTAAAATGGATATATGACCATTAAAATACAAATATATATTGGTCCATGTGCCATCCAAATTCCTCCATCTTGTGAAGCCAAAAAGCCTGCCCTGGCCCTCACGGGGAGCCCTCCCAGAAGGCTTGCCGCTTTAGGTCTAAAACAGCAACACGAACAGGGAAAGATCCACATCTTAGACTGCTTGGATTGAGCAGGAACCAGTACTTCTCCAAGAGCACATTTATATCTGGCCAGGGGTCTTTATGTCTCCTCTCTATTTCCCTAAGCTGCACCAAATTTCCCTGTGAACCCCAAGTGCACAAGAAGTATAATGAACGCAAAGGGGGAGGAAGGGCTCTAGTCTTGGAGGGCTCTGTGACCTCCAACCCTCCGGGACACTCATTTTATACCCTGAGCAGAATGGCATGTGTATTTTAATGTGCATTTGCTAGATGCTGAGATACACAGGCCTGTGCAGCATGGCACATTCTCAGAAAAATGCCCTTTGGTGTTCATTTTCAAGCCATTCCCTCCATCTTCTCCTGCGCTCGCACCTTCTTTTTCCTTTGTAACGACCTCTCCCAGCAGAGAGACACACAGCCCTTCCTGTTTGTGGAACGGCCACTACGCAGACCAGGGAGGAGCTAGACCAGCAGGAGGCACTGATCTATCAGGCACCCTCCTCTTCCTCTCCTTATCCCGGTGGAGATATCTGCATCTCTGCCTCTAGACAGGAGTGCCTGTCCCCAGCCCTCCACCCTCAGGCCTGTCTCTATGCGCATGGCCAGCACCACGCCTGACATGGCTTTACAGGGCTTGTCTATGGCATCCTCCTAAGAACACACTGTGGCCTTGGCCCAGCTTCTTGGACTCTTGAGTGGTGAGCCCACCTTTGCCATCTCCCTGTGAATGCAAAGCCTGGAGCCTGTTTGTCTGCCACCCACTGGCTGCTGAGCTGTGTCATCTATGCCCAGGGGCATGGGAGTCAGCTTGCTAGTGGTCTCCATGGAGAAGGTCAGAGGTCACAAGAGAAGCCACGGGGAAAGAGACATGCCAATGTATCAAAGGATGCTCACAGTTGACAGGGATCACTTTCCTTTCTTAAAGTGGAAGAAAAAAAAAAGAGAGAGAGATCTTTGTCACAGAAGCTAAATCAAGGGGGAGGGAGAGGCAGAACGGGAGAGGAGAATGACATCTGTGTCAACTGTTTATTTTGGTGACTGCCTGCAAGTTGCAGGCAACATGGCTGAGCAAAGCTGTCATGGAAACACAATTCTGTCGCAGATGACAAGTTGGCATGAAGACCATGTAGGTGGAAAAGAGGTACGGGAAACAACACTACCTGTCAGGCAGGCAGGGGGAGGAAGAAAACCTACCCGCACATACTTTCCCGTAATTAAATGTCAGATGTACACAATGCAGTAAAATAATTAGCGTGGCGTAATTACTGTTCAGATGGAGTCCCGTGTATGTGCCAAACAAATTGCTGTACTAGAGCGCAAGCTGCTAAAACAAATTGGGTTACTTAATTTTTACATGTAGCAGCCTGTTTTATTATTTTCTAAGATGCAAATGTTTCATTAATAATGCAGTCCCTCTAAGCGTGCAAAGCTCTGGGCCGCCGCGAAGGCAGATCCACTGGTCTCCCTCCAGAGACTTCACAGACAAAAAACAACAACCCGACCTCTCTCTTTCCACACTTGCCCCTCCATCTCCTCTACACACAGTAGCCAAGGGGACATTTTCAGCCATAAATCAGATCACGTCACATACCTGTGTTAAGATCTTCCAGGGGCTTCCATTGACCTGGGAATGAAGCCCAAAGGCTAAAGGAATGAGCTCCTGTGCCTCTTGGTGACCAGCTCAGGCCTCTCCCCGCCCTGTGTTCCAGCCAAACTGGCTTTCTTTCCGTTCAGGTTCAAGTCTTCTTTGACCCATTGTCTTTATCCTTGCTGCTCCCTTTGCTCAAACACTCCCCCTCCACTCCTCCCTTTCCTGTCCTCCCCACACTCACCCCTCCGTAGTAGGCTGATTCTCTTGACTTACATTTTTCATCCTCAGGGGGACCTTTCTGACCATAAAAAGTAGGCCTGCCCGACCCTTGCCCCAGCAGGTCTCTGCTATGCATCCCCCATAGCATAGGTCACACTCTACTAAAAGTTTATATGTCAGTTTGTGTTTTTATTTGTGTAATGTCTACCTCTCTCATGAAACTCTAAGCATCTAAAGGGTAGAGATCACATTTATTTTTCTGGCTAGAAGGTGTGTGTGTGGACATGACTGAGTACATGTATATATACACATATACATACGATTTATATATATATATATATCATAGATTATATACATCCAGGCCTTTACAGAGCTCAGGAACCCATCTCTCCTTGCCCAGCCCTATCTGTGGATGGGCGAGGAACCGAACAAGACATTTACTCATTGGACTGAAACAAACATTCTCTCTCTCTCTCTCTCTCTCCCCTTCTCACCCTCCACGCACACACAGCAAAACAGCCTGCTTCAAAGCGGGAGGCTGGAGGAGGGTATCTATTTCTGGCAGGCTCCCCGAGGAGGCCTCAGGGGGCTGGTAACTGACGCCCCTCCCCTTACCAATCCGTCCAAGCCTCTCATTAGCCCACCCTGGATCTCAGACCACCCTCTCTGCTCAGCTCCCGGCCAGGACACCCTCCTGCCAGGGGCTTTTCCTGGCTTGCTTCCTCTCACTCACATCCCCTAAATAGGCCCTGGATGTGGGGCTTTCAGAGCCAAAATGGGGAAAGTCCTGGGCAGAGTGGGATGAGTTGGTTACACCACAGAAGCCTAAAATAGGATCTTGCCCCTTGGGCTCTTCTCATGACGTTTAACTCTGTTTCCAGGCCTCCTGAGCTCATGTCTCCTCGATCTCTGGTTTACCTGCTCTTACTTGGTTCTCGGCTGGGGCACAGACCAAAAGGACTAGAGAGACACACCTGGGTTTGACTCCTGACTTTACACAGGCAATCATTTGCAAAAGCTCAGGCCCCGCTTCTAGGGAACATGAGCTAAGACACCTATCTCAGATTCCTCATCTGTAAAATGGGTCTATGAATTGTACCTGTTGAGGCTGTTGGTGTCCCACCCAATCCTCCCTTACAATCCTCCAGATGCCATGAGGTTTGGGTGCTAATAGCTCAACGCTGCCTTGGAATATCGTTCCTCCCCCGGAAAGGCATGGGAAGTTATGCCCCACCTTCTCCCCAGAGGTGTAACTGACAGCCAATGACTGATTGACACAAGAGAACAGAAGCCCAGCCCCACTGCCATTGGTGAGAACAGGTCTGTGGTGCCATTCATGTGCCAGTACTTCCCATGGATGGGGCTGAGGCTGGCTTTTTGCAGCCACGTCTTTGTTTGGCACCCTCCCCTGTTCTAGCCTGCTTCCCTCAGTTACTTTTTTCCTTTATTTTTGCTTCTGTATTGGTTAGAACCTGACCCCTCCCTTTAGACTCAGCTCAATGCCACCTGCTCCAGAAGTCGTCACTAGCCCCATGAGTTGTAATCTCTCTCTCTCTCTCTCTCTCTCTCTCTCTCTCTCTCTCTCTCTCTCTCTCTCAGAGAGAGAGAAGGTGCCTGTACTGTGGCTGCTCTGACCTAACCCCTGTGAGTTAGTCTTGCCCCAGGAACTGCAGAGCATGCCCCTCCCCCTCCCAACCCAGGATGGCTCCACACTTGCTGTTGAATGGCCTTATGCATGACACACTTGCATGGGCACACCCAGGGCTGCGCCAAAAGCTGGGGACCCCTGCTGCTCTGCAATCCTTGGCTTACAAGTCAAGAGAATGTTCCAGATGGAAAGGGCCCTGCGTGACACCGTGATGGGGGAGATTGTTCTAATTTTTAAGCTAACCATTTGAGAGCTTTGATAGTATTCTAAGGAACACATTGTTCAAAACTGACCAATTGATCACTTAGAACTGCCGCCTGCCTCTAGTCCGCAAAACTGCTTCCCAACCAGATCCCAGGCAGAAGCGTCCTCCTGCATTTTCGCCCGCGAGCCCTGTCCCAGACCCCAGCCTCTGATGTAGCACGCTTAGATGAACACCCTGTGGAAAGAGGGGGACCGGCATTTTTTCTGCAATGCAGTGCTGATTTTAGGGAGCCTTTCCCTCACCCCCCCCCCCACCTCGCCCACCCCCCTCCTGTGCTGTTAGAAGAGAGACTGAGAACTACAGCAGAAACCAGGGCCTCAGTCATGGCCTTGAGAAACTTTGGGCATGTGATAGGGTCCAAGAGTCATCAGATATTTATTGAAAGAGAAAAACAATGACCAACGGCCAACCTTTACTGAGCATTTACTGCGCACAAGGCATTCTGCTAACTGCTTTGCACGTATGACGCTGTTTAATCCTTGCAGCTCTTCTGTCCTCCTCCTCCTCACTTCCCAGAGGCATGTCTGGGGCCCAGAGAGGGCAGGGAGCCTGCTCAGGGTGTACCTCTAGCCGGAGAAAGTAGGGCTCATCCCAGCAGCCTGGGCCCCACGCTCTCAGCTACTAAGCTCCACCCCTCCTCGCACTAGCCTGACCCCCAGGGGCCTCCCGCGGAGGGGTGGGAATAGGAGCAAAGTCTAGAGGAGGTGGAGTGAGTGAGCAACTCGGTGAGTGATGGGGACAGCACGAGGCACTGACAACGTCATACCGTGCCAAGTTGTGAGACTCAAGTGCTCATGGGAGAAGCAGAGGCTCCTTTTCCATTGCCTCTTGTCAGCAGCCAGCAGCCCCTCCAGCTGTGCCAGAAAGCGAAGATTGCTACGGGAAGAATCTCTCTGCCTGCGTCCCCGGGACCTGCTCTGAGCCAAATACCCTCCCGAGCAAATATTGATATATTAACCGCAGCTCAAACACCATGAGTGCAGTGAGCATGCCTCAGCAGGGAGGTGGCTGGCCTGCTGCCACCACCCACTGCCCTCCTGGTGCAGGAATCTGCAGGCACCTCCACCTGGGCTGGAGCCACCCCCCAGGCCAGAGGAAGGGAAGGGCGGTGGGGTGAGGGGCGGCCGGGAGAGCCATGCAGGGCTGTTTTTCAGGGTGCAGGGAAGACCCATTTCTGAGGAGGAGTAACAGTTGGAAGAGTCATGTAGGCCACAGGTTACTTCACCACCCCCTCCCCCACTCAGAACATCAGCATTCCCCACTGCTTCCTAAGTCAAGTCTAATGCCCTCTGGATCTGACCCTCAAATCCAGTTTCCCTTGTGTCACCTTCATGTCCTCTGCAAACTGAGCCTCTTGCAATATCCTAGGCAACCCCAATCCTTCCTTTCACCATGAGTTTGATTACTTTTTTCCTTTATTTTTGCTTCTGTATTGGTTAGAACCTGACCCCTCCCTTTAGACTCAGCTCAATGCCACCTGCTCCAGAAGTCTTCACTAGCCCTATGAGTTGTAATATCTCTCCATTTCTCTCTCTCTCTCTCTCTCTCTCTCTCTCTCTCTCTCTCTCTCTCTCACCCAGGTCTACCCCAATCCCATCCCCCAGACCACAGAACTCTGTACTGCCTACTATGTTGTCAAACAAAGCCAAAAAGAAACAAAAACAAAAAAAATCCACTACCTCGAAGGAGGGGCTTAAATTCCTCCGCCTCCACCCTCTGCCCTCTTTGGAAAAGCTTTTGTCCAGGCCATAGAGACCTTTAAAAAGTTCCTGTAATAAAGTCAGGTCATGAGTGTGCATAATTCTGTGGTGAGGGCCCATCCATTGCACATTCACTGTGCATATAAACTGAAACTTAACCAGTTAACTTTATTTATACTCTGGATGGAGCCTTCTCTTTCAATAAAAGAGAATCCGTTAAGGATTATAAACAAACAGTGTTTTATGAACTAAAACTGCAGTGCACTAGTCACTCAAGGGCAAAAACTGGGCTCTGGGAGACTCAGCCAGCTATAAATAAAGATAAGGCCCTGCCAGGCATGGGCTTGGGCAGAGTAATTGCTGACTCCATAATCAGCTTCTCCCCTCCTCCTTCAGACCCACAAATCACTGGGGTATTGGGTCACTGCCCACTGGATCCAGCCCAGAGACAGAGAGACAGAGCAAAGCAGTTCATCAGCTCTGAGACAGTGTAAACTGGGACTCATGAACCATCTAGGTTCTGAGTCAACTACAGAGCACTTCTCCTCGAAGCCCCCAGAACTGGACAAGTTGGGCATAGAGCGCCCGTGGGCTGAGCCTGTGGGGCATCCTGCCCATGGGCCCTCAGGGGGTGTCTCTGCTAAACCACCCACCTTCTATGGAAAACACTGCTCCTACCCCAACATCCACCCCTCAATACAACACGTGGTGGGCTGCCATCCACCCCAGCTGAGATCTGTAGCAGTTGGTCCAGGTGACAGGCTTATGTGCCCAGCAGGGCCCATGACAATCCAAACAGGGGGCTGTTCAAACTGGAGCTGGAAGAACATGTTTTTGGGGCTCAGGAGATTGCCTCTCCTGCTATGCAGAGAAAGCCCATCCACAGTGAAAATACTCTGAATAACACCATGCTGCTGGGGGCAGGTCGTACATTTGTCCAAACACGCAGAATGTACAGCACCAAGAGGAAACTCTAAGGTAAACTATGGACTTCCGGTGACAATGACGTGTCAGTGTAGGTGCATCCTTTGTAAAAATGCCCCACTCTAGGGGGCGATGTTGATCATGGGGAGGCTGTGTGTGTGTGGGCAGGAAGGAGAAGGGAAATCTCCATATCTGCCTCTCAATATTGCTGTAAACCTAAAACTGCTCAAAATATAAGGTCTTAAAAAAAGAAAGGAAAAGGAGAAAAGCAACTCTATTCTCTCTAGGGAGAAGGAAGCTGAGATGCAGAAAGAAGCAGAGAGGAAGAGGGAATGATTACTAATAGCCAGTAAGTCCCCATTTTTGTGTAACTTGAACCTCTGCTTCTTTATCCCAAAGAGTTTTACTAACACTCTTTTGAGTAATTATGATATCATTTATTGAGGACCTACTAGGTGCATGATATTGTTATTGTTACTATTTACCGAGGGGTGACAGTTTGCTAAGGTTTTTCTGTGCACTGTCTCATCTAATCCAAACACCATCAATGAGCAGGCACTATCCCCGTCCTTTGGCGGATGTAGGAACTGAGGCCCAAAGAGGTTAAGTACCTTTGTCAAGGTTATGTGGCTAGTGATTAGCACAGCCAGGATGTAAACTCAGTCTGACACCAAAGCCCATGCCTTAACCCCAACACTAGCTTGCGGCAGTATGATTTCAATTTTGTTTGCATAAACAATACAGATGTGTGCGCCTGTGTGTGCATGTGTGTGTGAGAGAGTGGGCTCACAAGGCAGAATCATATAAGTACATGGTAAAAAATAGGGAGATAATACAGACATATCAAAGCGGACAATCCTGCTATCTCACGTTGCCAGCATTAAGTAGTAGCATTAATTTGAGGACGGTGACCCCAGTGTAGGGAAAAGGCCTGGTGCCCGGCAGGATCTTAGTCAACACTTGCATAGATAAAACAGCCACAAAGCTGATCTCTCACTCTGTGGTGTGGACAAGAGAAGGCAGTTCCATTTCTATGTTGTGGGTGGGAAAACCGAGGTCTGCTGCTGCCCGATATCTAGGACACGCATTCCTTTTCCCTCTGTGCTCCAGTCCACTGTCCTGCATTTTCGGGCCTTCAAAGGTGTCACACTCACTCTTGTCTCAGAGACTAGGGCCCTTCCTTCCTCTTTGCCACGCTGACCAGGCTAAAGGAGGTCCAGTCCTGATCTCACCTCAGAAGTCCTTTTGTTGGGGTCCTTTTCCCTGACCTCTTTGATGGCCCCGGTTTATGCTGCCAGAGACCCTTTTTTGCGCAGCATGTCTTACTGCTTCTAATGACACATCTGGGTTATTTCACCCACATCCCACTAGCCCCATCTGATTGCTAACTCCTGAAGGCATAGGACACACTTGGAGGGCTCACTGTTTTATCCCAAGAGTCTAGCACAGTGTCTAGCATGCTTTCCACACGCATTTGATGAAGGAGGAGAGAACGAATGAATGTGTGCTGCTGGGATGAAAGGTCCCCTCACATGTAAGATCCCTAGGAGAGGTCTGGTTCCTTTGAGAAGCCATGCCCACCACCACTGAGCCTGACAGAGTCTCCTCTTCGACTTCTATGGCAGGAGACGGTCCACTGGCCAAAACCTCAAAATCAAAGACCTATGAGATGCCAAGTCTTGTAACCTGGGCACAGAAGGACGGGCTGTCCCACACAGGACCCTGTAACAGAGAAGCCAAGGAGGAAAATGTCGCCTGCCCGGGACACACGCTCCTTCTCGCCTTCCCTCTTTAATCCGCCAGGGAACACCTTTTACATTCAGCTGATTATGTTTAACCATGGGCTTTGTGCCCTTGCCTTATAATTACCTCCTTTTTAAACCCAGTTGCAAAATTAATTGCCCCTTAATGAAGCAGGGTAGCAATTAAGGGCAGCGAACCTTGTGAGGAAGGAGAAACACATTTGTTTGAGGTGCACCGGTAGGAGCCCGACTTTGCAGGCATTGTCGTTAGGGCTGTAATTATTTTCCAAGGCTGTGTGACACCTCCTTAGTCCTGATCCGAGCTGCCAGGCTGGAGAAACCCATCATTCCTGCAGAGTTCATTAGAGTCCAATTTGGAGTTTCCTGTCTCCCAGACAGCAGAGGAAATACGATTTAGGGTTGCTCCATGCCCACCAGGTCCAGCGCCTTCCCAGGAAAGATATTGCACTGTGTAGCAACCCTCCCTGGTCAGCACCGCTCCTGAGGCACAGCTGTGCAGATGTTGCAAAGCCCGAAGCTGCAGGCAGCGCCTGTGACTTCCACCTGACCAGTCTCTGGGTAACAGGAAGCACATCTGTAATCAGCTTTGTGGGAACGAGGCTGCGACAAGTTCTTCAGAGCCAAGTGGCCAGGCTACATGGCTTGGGTTCTCTGTCACCCCTTAGGAGAGCGCATGGCCTTAGACAACTGAGAAACAAAGGGATCGGGATACACCTGCACACCCCTAAGCCGTCTGTTCCTGCCGTGCTCTGGGCTCTGGAATAATGCTCCCGCCTCAAAGCTGAGATGACAACAACAGCAGATGACAAGAGAAGTGGTCACAGCTGACAATGAAGATCTACTACACCCAGGCACTCAGTTCCTACAGTCCCATGAGGAATGCAGCCACTTCACTCCACAGCACAGAGAAACCGAGGCACAGAGAGATGGAACCGCTCTTCAAGGACACACAGCCAAGTGGCAAAATCGGAACACACCCGGGTGTGGGCTCCTACCCCAAACCACATTCCCTCTCCAGTGCACACTGGCAGCTGTGGAAGCAGCAGGATGCAGTGGGTGGCCCATGGCCCTGCTAACTAATGGCCGTCTCCGTCTCAGGACGAGGGGATCTACTGCCCTGATGGAGCCCAGGCCCTGCAGGACTCCGCCAGCTTTAATTACTTCCCTTCCCCTAGTTCTCGATTGACAGTGGCCAGAAGTTCAAGGCCCTCCACAGGGCCCAAGCCTTCTCCTGCCCCTCACTTACCCTCGTCCACTGCTTACCTGCTTGGACCACCCCAACTCCTACCTCCACAGCCACCCGCACAACTCTCTCCAACTCTCTCGCCGCTTTTCTTCATGTTGGTAATTCTTCCAAACCCAACTGGTGCACCCCAGGTCTTATGACACCTTTGCCAAACACCCACCTGATGGAGGCTGTTTCTTCCTTGAAACATCTATAGCCCTCTGGGTTTTCAGGCCTAACTTGGCACATACATTTGCAAAGCTAGAATAAAAAATACATATACATGTATATACATTAAAAAATACATATACATGTATATACATTCACGCATGATACTAATACATTGCCTTTTTATGCAGCAGGATCCCTGCGCAGCCACTTACTAGCTGCGTGACTCGGGCAACTTGCTTAGCTTCTTTGTGCCTCAGTTTTCTTGTCTGTAAAATGGAGTTAATGATGGTGCCTTCCTCATAGAGTTGCTTGCAGTTAATACAGGGAAATTCCTTAGCCCAGTGCCTGACTCACAGGGAGTGCTCAGTAAATGTCAGTTGTTGTCCATCTGGATTACAGCTCCATGAGGTTGGACACATGTCCGATGCCCAATGTGCAAGTACAACTAACAAGTGTGTATCTGTCTGTGGACTAGCCTGAGAGGCCTCGGACCTCTACCCTTTTCTTTCTAACCTGTTTTGGAGCAGCCAGAGTGGGAAAGTGGAAAGACCCGGAGCCTCCTGCTTCTTCGTGGAGGGTGTCTGGTCCAGTCGACCCTAAGACCAGTGTTCCCTGGCCTTCGATGTCCTCCCAATGCTGACTTACCATCCATTCCAGCCAGCGAGCAGAGCCATGAGCCTCCCCCTCTGCCTCCGTGTCCTCCCTGACCTAGGGCTGGCACCCTGGACTCCTGAAGCCAGAAGACAGCCCTCTGTTTCTTAGAGAAAGACCCTCAGCTGGTACATCCTGCCTGTTTGTGCAGGTCAGAGTGAAACAGGAAGAGATGTGGGTTAGCAGTTTTGGACACCACCCATTGCACCTCCTGGTACCCAGGTCCCAGTCTCTGCGCCTCCATCCACACAGCTTCATGCTCCAGAGACGGCCAGCGTCTCCCAAGCCTCGGACATGCCGCCGCCCATGTTCGGGGTCAGAATCATTTAGGCGTGTTTTGATGTTGCTAGAAAGCCCCAATAGGTTTTGAAAAATGGAGATGATCCCTGCAGCCAGTCCTGGGCCTGTATTTAACTTTGCAAAATGCTCCAACCACACACGTGCTTGGGCTGATGCTCAGCTTCTCCCCCGCCCCCTTTTTTTAAAAGGCCAGAGAGGAAATAAAAATGAATGATGACAAAATGTCCACACGGGTAGAAAAACAGAATAGCCTGAAAGCTCCAGGGCAGGAACTGACACAATTTAATTAACGATTTGGAATAAACATGCTTGGTGCCGCCAGCAGAGCTGTTTGTTTGCCTTCACAAAATAATGCTCTTAATAAGTCTGAGATTAAACCTTCCAGAGATTAGTTAAATGCAACACCTTGACTTGAAATGTTAGAAATGGCCAGGAAAGCACAGTATGTTCTTTGTACACAGTTCGGTGGCTGTTGTCATCTTGCATAAATAGTTTCCAACCTCTGTCTTGTGTGGTATAAAAATTGTCACTAATTGTGACTTGGCATTGTTGCTGTATGTAAAACATATATTTCTTAAACAGTCTAATAACCCCTTAACAAGGAAATAGGATGGATCAAATTTAAACTGTGACAGTGGTAGAGCTGACACATTTAATTATATTCTTAAAATCCTAAGTTGCCACTCTCCAAAGAGTTTGTCACTAACATTGTCATTTAATAAAAATCAAACCAATCATAATATTTGCCATTTATTAGAATGTTACTGTAGCCCAGACATTGTACTCACCATACATCTACTATTCACAAAAGTCCTTCAAAGTAATCTCTTTAGCCCTAGCTGGTTTGGCTCAGTGGATAGAGCGTCGGCCTACGGACTAAAGAGTCCCAGGTTTGATTCCGGTCAAGGGCATGTACCTTGGTTGTGGGCACATCCCCAGTGGGAGGTGTGCAGGAGGCAGCTGATCTGATCAATGCTTCTCTCTCATCGATGTTTCTGACTCTCTATCTCCCTCCCTTCTTCTCTGTAAAAAATCAATAAAATATATTTTTTAAAAATCCAAAGGAATCTTTTTATACTCATTATATAGAGAACACCATCCGTGGAGGAAGCGGGATTTGAAGTTGGCAGCTCTAACTCTAAAGTTCAGCCACCAGCCATCTAGCCTCCTAAAACAGAATAAACAAACAAACAAAAAAATAGCTGGGGAAATGCTAATCAAACGCTAATTTCATGACAAATTAAGAGCAAATGATACTAACAGATTTTATTTGATTGCTTAAAGAAAGAAAGATATTTTATACTCAATGATTGTTTGGGGATAAAATCACTTTAACTGGTCTTGTTAGAAAAAGATACTGCCTAACCTCACAAAGGAATACAGCACAGGCTGTCTGTGGCCATGGGGTAAGACTCCTTTATTAATTCCAGCTCCAAAACTCTGTTCGTGTCATCTGTGCTGCAGCCTGGCTCTTCCCTTGGAGGGCTCTACAGTCACTGATTTTTGACTTCTCTGTGGATCTGTAGGAGGCCCAGCCCCCAGAGGCCCCTGGGGCACCCTCTAGTGGCTATAAGCACAAGTCCTTAGAATCAAAGAAACTAGGAGCTACAAGGGGCCGGTTTTAACAGCTTCTGCTTGTGTCTGAGAAAGGGAAGAGGAGCAAATTGTCTGATACTGCACAACCTGAATGATCAAGAGTGTGAGTACTGCAAAATGACCATGCAATGGTGTCCCAGCATAGGAAGGCCCTGGGACACTCCCTTTACAATGGGATTCTAACAGACTCTCTCCTGAGTCAGGGGCCATCGCCAGGAAATCGGAGCTGTAGGCACAAGGGTGCAGCAGGCTAGACAGGATTCCCTACTCTTGCTGACCTGCTGGTCCACTCCAGGGATAGTGCCAAGTGGTCTCACTGCAGCTCTCATTTAACCCTCACGCTGTCATTCCTGATTTACAGGTGAGGAAACCGTAGCTCTGAGAGACGAAGTGACTCGCCCAGGGGTCGTGGAGCCAGAGACTCCGATTCCAAACTGGCAGTGAGATGCCAAAACCAGGTTCTCTTCTTCGTTACATGTTAATGTGCAATTGTATGTCGTAAACAGCCCTCATATGAGCAACAAGTAAATAACTGGTTTCTGTGTTATAAAGACTTCTGCAAACTAGCAAGGGATTTTCTGATTTTCCTCCCACATCCTGTTGTATTCAAGACCTCAGAGTTAATTACTACACCAGACACTCCGTGCAGAGATAAACATCAGGGCCCCTGGCCTTGTGTGTCTGCCATTATGATTTGGTCCAGGCGAGGCCTGCAAATGGCTAATGAGGTTAAATATAAAGTAAGATAAAGCTGTGAGGCTGTGCAGGTTCTTGGGGACAAGCAGATGACACTTGGGTCTAAACAAAGGTCTAAATAAGGAGAGAAAAGTTATCTCTGCTCCAGGCTGAGTTCAAAGAAAAATTTCCTATGGTACTCGCATCCCTCCCCCCATACTCCCATCCCCTCCCACCCATACATTTTTTTCTTCCCAAAGGCACACCCTCTCACCTAGGGAGGTAAGGGCTTGGGTGGAGCAGTAGTGACTCTTCTAGCCACTCTGCTGCCTCTTTGCCCATGTAAGTACCAGGATGTAGGCAGTGAGAGGATTGGCCTGGGAATCAGGTGACCTGGCTTCTGTTCTTGGTCATTACTGAGGCTTTGTGACCTTGGACAAAGCTCCCCTCTGAACCAGAGGGGTCCGATCTACCCTTCTCCGAAGGCCCGGGGGATGTAGAGCAGTGTCCAGCTGTCACTCCATAAATTACTGGTCATTCTTAAAGAACTACCCTTGCATATGGCACTGGGAATTGGCAATCTGAACACATGCCGGAGGTGCTGGAAACATCTACTGAAATTAAGTTCCCAGCAGTTTGCAGAAAGCAAAACTCAAACCTTCCCTGCCCTCAAGAGAGAGGTGCCTGAGCATTTTGCAGCTGGACTTCCGGATATGAGACGTCCAGGAGTAGAAGAAACCCAGCAACACAACTTGAGACTTGGAAGCCAGGTGCAGCCTAGGAGTCGGGGCTGGGAGTGTGGGAGAGGGTGAAGTGTCAGAGACACTGGGATCAATGTTTTAAATGGAGGCAGCAGTCACCCCCGGCTTCCCACCTAGCCGGTGGCTCCCTGCCTAGCTGAGGCCACCTTTCTCAGTACAGCAGGTGGTCATTTCATTAAATGCACCATTTGCAGCCCTTCACTGCCTGGGAGTGTATTTGCTCCACCCTGCATGGCTGTGTGTCCCCCTTTATAGGGATCAAACCTCTTGCCCTCATTTCTGACACTTCCCTGAGCTCCATCCACAATCCCACTGGGTGCAGGTTCTAATGGCCCATTACACTGAAGGTGCGGCACTCCAAAAAGCTAGCTCACTTTAACCGTCAGCCTGGAAAAATAGCTTTGGCAGGAGGAGAATCAATGCTGGGGCAGCCCTCCTGTCAGGGACTGCATGAGCTTTTTCTGAGGTACGGTGTGGGGAAGTGTCTGAATATTGTCAGCCCTGGCAGAAGGGGGCTGGCCAGAATTTTACTTGGCATCAGGGTCATCCCCCTTGGGAACTTTATTTAGTCAGATGATAGGGTCATTTGCTGCAGACTTTCTAGGGTCATAATTTTGAGCAAGCCAGGAAGCCCAGGATAAGGTGCTCAGGGCTGCTCCTTCTAATCTCTGAAGGTCTAGCCCTCCTCACAGCATGTGCCAGCAGTCAGGAAAGGGGTGAGAGAGTGGCAGATGAGCAGTGATTAAGGGCATGGACTTGAGAGATGTCTGTGGCTCTTGTGAGCTGAGTGACCTTGTTTAACCTTCCTGTGCCTTACTTTCACTATCTATAAAATGGGGATCATCAGAACTCCTCCCTGGGTGTTGTTTAAGGAACAAAGCAGATAAAGCATGTGTAACAAACAGCTCAATACCTGTGGTTGTTGCCGTTATTATACTGAATTAGGGCCCGGTGCACGAAATTCATGCACTGGGGGAGGGGGGGGTCCTCAGCCCAGCCTGCCCCCTCTCACATATAGGGAACAATCAGGGGATGTTCTACTGACGGTTTAGGCCTGCTCCCTGCTCCCCATGGGGAGCGGGCCTTAGCCACAGTCTGATCTCCCTTTGTGGGAAGCAACCAGGCTAATCAAGGGAAGCTACCAGTCCCATCACTCCGCTGCTACAGCCACTGCCAGTCACCACAGCCATCAAGGGGTTTTCATCAACATGGACTCCAGTCCCTTTACCATGAAAAAATGACAACTTTCTTTAGGCATTTTCAAGATGTGTCTTTCATAGGATATGACATTTCTTTTTTTCTATCCTCACCTGAGGATATGTTTCCATTGATTTTTAGAGAATGTGGAAGAGAAGGGAAAGACAGAGAAAGATGAAAGTGAGAAGAACACTTTGATTGGTTGCCTCCTGCATGGGCCCTGACCTGGACTCCAGCCAGGGAGGAGCCTGCAACCTAGGTACATGCCCTTGGTCAGAATTGAACCCAGACCCTGCAGTCAGCAGGCGGAGGCATTATGCATTGAGCCAAACTGGCTAGGGCAGGATATGACATCTCTTAGCCCTCCAGCAGTGGACCTTCATTTTTTTTCTCCAGGAGTGTGGTGGAAAAACCCTAGATGCCTTTTTGGATTCTTATTACCCAAGTTACTAAGAATATTACCAGTGGCATACAGGGAGCTTAGCCAATGAGCAGTAAGAAAAGGTGTTTCCTTTGTAGTTGACTCTGATCACCGGCTCCACCCCTGCCCCTCCAATCCCAGCTCCACCCCTTCCCAGGCCTGTAGCCTCTGGCCTAGGATGCAGGCCTGGGCAGAAAAACCCCCAACCCCTGCGATGGCCAGCTCTGCCCCTTCCCAGGCTAGGGGTCCGAGGCTACAGGCCTGGACAGAAGACCCCAGTGATGGCCAGCTCCACCCCTTCCCAGGCAGGGGGTCTCTGCCCGAGGCTGCTGGGCAGAAGACCCCCTAACCCCTGTGATCGCCGGCTCTGCCCTTTCCCAGGTTCCTGCAATTGATGGCTCTGCCCCTTGGCCCCCCTTGCATCCCTCACCACCTGCCTGGCTAACAGGCCTGGCTACTTCAGTTGCAGGGCTGAGGGGGACTAGGCGCCGCCATCTTAGTTGAATTAATTTGCATATTTGTTCCTGATTGGTTGGTGGGCATGGCCTGTGGGCATGGCTTTGGGTGTAACAGAGTGAGGGTCAATTTGCATATTACTCTTTTATTAGATTAGATGGTTAGCAGATAGCAATTCCCTTGACCAGGTAACACTCGACCAAGGGAGGCCCCATGACAGTGGTATGAGGAGCCCTCGGTTTGAAGTCAGGGGCCCTTAGCTGGAACGTGGGCTCTGCAACTTACAGTGCACGCTCATTCCAATTGGGCAAATTCAACTACGTGCATTTGTCACAAAGAAGAGAGAAAGTCAACAGCTAAAATAGTTACCAGCCACACCACTCAGAAGGCAAATGCCCTAGTGAGTGTGCAAGGGAAACCCAAGGTGCCACTCCTACCGGCCTCTCGCGTGCAGGCATCTGAGCACACCAAGCATCAAGAAACTTCCTTCTTTT
Source organism: Murina feae (assembly GCA_004026665.1). Classification (NCBI taxonomy): domain Eukaryota; kingdom Metazoa; phylum Chordata; class Mammalia; order Chiroptera; family Vespertilionidae; genus Murina; species Murina feae. The sequence continues at coordinate 27,327 of PVJC01019448.1, forward strand.
CATAAAATATACTCTCTACATGCAAACACGCTCTTTGAGGGGGCAGTCCGCTGAAGAAACCGACCTCTTCCAATTCTGGTGAGGCCCAGCGCTTGGTGGGGGGTGGGGAGTTGTGTTATTTTTCAGCGTCATTTTGACTATGTTATTTTTTACCTTCTGTGCTGAGTGTAGGGCAAGCATGTCAAACTCAAAGGTTAACACAGGCAAATAAATAAGGTTTAAGCTTACATGGGCCACAAAAAAGCAAAAGCTTCAATTTTCATAGAAATGTAGGCTTATTTCTATAGAGACATACTGAATACAAAGGGCTAAAGTATGTTAACAATAAAATAGAACATTTTAATAAAAATTAATATTTTGAACATTAACTTACCAGACACTGAATAACTGCACAAATTAGCAAGTGAAACTCAAATAAACCTATTTTTATTGTTCTCCAAAAGTTAAATATTTCCTGTTGCGCACACCAAACAGGTCAGTCCAAGACTAATGGTGTGGCCATTGGCTGCTAAAACACTCACTGCTGGTATTAGTGGAAGGAAATGGTGCGCCTGCGCATAAGGCAAGTAAGGGAAATGAATGCGACACAATTATAGTAATCAGTCATTAGCAAGTGTTGTAGTTCGTTATTAATAATTATGTGTAACAGGATATTATAAAAATTAAGTCACAAAATTTTTATTAAAATGTTTCTCACATACCGTTATATTGGCTGGGCCGCAAAAATATTCATTGTGGGCCGCATGCGGCCTGCGGGCCCAAGTTTGACATGCTTGGTGTAGGGGCCGAGAGCGTCAGTGCAGGGCTGAGCAGCTCCTGAACTACTGTGTGGGCATGTGATGTGAACCTCAAGATCCTCATCAGAACAGTGAGGGCAACAGGCCTGCCCATTGTATCCAGTGCCATGAAAGATACGAAATCCATCTGTGCGTTTTGTAAGCCACAGTGACAAATGCAGGGACTAATTATTTCCTTCCCTGACACTGTTGGTGTCCTGGTCTCAGGCTAAACAGAGGGGTGGGGTGGGGCCGCGAGGATCACAGTCATCCCCTACAGGCCACATTCCCAGAGCATAGCAACAGGCACTCCCACCAGAACCCCAGGGGAGAAGCCTCCTCCAAATTAGGTATGAGCCTGGTTTAGCTCTGTGCCATTCTCGGCTTCATGTCTCCAGAACGGTGGCACTTTCCCTTTTCCAGGTTAAAAGCTTCTAAAAATACCTCTGAGGCACTGAGGTCCCCAGGCTTCCCTGCTCTGATATCAACCCAGTTCCCGCCTCCTCCGGTGTGTGTCTGGGTGAGGCCTCACTTTGCTGATATGCGCCAGGTTTCAGACCTCCCAGCTGAATACTGACAAATTGCTTCAAATCACGTTACATGGCCCACCCCTCTGTCTGGACCCAGAATGGGGGCAGGAGGACCCTAACCCTGCTCTGACTCGGAGCAAGTTTCCAATATTTGGAATATGGATAATGATTTTTCTCTCTCTGAATACCCCCTGAAGTCCAAAATGTCACATCCAACTTTCAGACTTTACAAAGCAATAGACATTATATTGAGGGAATTTGCAGGACCCTTGGTGAATTCCTGTCTCTTGACAAATGTTGTATCCTGTAAACGGAGGCAGCAGTTCCATTTGAGTGAAGGGCTAGTTGGTAGAGCAACACCCAAGTCTGCTGATTTCCCATCTCCACTAACAGACTGTCAGACAGTATTCAGATACTTGGCATTTTTTGGAAATGGCTGGGCCTGGGCTTTTTCTTTGGCTTGAGGACAGCCTGTGTCAGGCACAGCCTGCTTGCATTCTACCTGGGTGGCTTGTCCTGAATCAGTGCTAGCAGTGAATTATCACTGGGCAGAGGATCTTGGGATTTCTGCCTCACATGCTGGGACTCCCCATCATTTACGTGGCCTTCAGTCTCCATCTTGAACTTTAGTTTTGGTTATTGGTTCCAAAGTTTTCCTTTGGCCTGACCTCATCAAGGTGATGATGCCGCACCTGTGTCCCTTCACTTGGGGGCTCTGACTCTGACTCTACCCACCAGCTTGACCAAGTCCCCTGATGGTGCCAGGTTTTGAGACCTCTGGGTAACACAGACTCCTCACTTTTCCATCAATTTGTCTTGCTCCCATTACTCCTAATTTTACTACCCACCTCTGCCCCTGGGCTGACAGCTCCTTGGCATTACCCGAGGCCATTGCTTCTACTCCCTTGGTTCCATCACCTGCTGCCATCACCCACCCCTGAGCATGCCTCTGCCCCTTCGGCCTGGTCCCAGGTTCCTAGGTCCAGCCCTGACTGCCTGTATCACCTCACAGCTGGGAAGGAGGCCAGGCCCCGGCATGTCCTAAGAGGAAGCATAGGATCTGGGCTTAGACTGACAGCTGCATATCCTAGCGCAAGGGCTCAGTTGGCTGTGTGATCCTGACCATGTTCCTCAGTCACTCTGTGCCTCAGTTTCCTCACTGCAAGATCAAGATATCCTCTTGGCATTGCTGAGGGAATTTGATGTGATAATGAATGGAAAGGATAGGGTGCTTTTAAGTAAAGTACACAATAAATATTAACTATCATACTAATTATGTGCCGTCGACATTTGGGAATTCTAAAATTTATTTTGAAATCTGTAGCAAACCGACAATGAGAATCAGAAGAAATGAGCATGACTCGTTGGAATATTCTTTTCGAATATATACACTCAGCAAGTCTTTTCCAAATTAGCCTTCAAGGTAATCTCAGTCCAAATCCTTTGACCATGCCTCATGAAAAAAGGGTGCTTTACTTAGGAACATAAAAAGAGGAAGTCATCTAAAAATCAGCTCTAAGAATTAATAGGATGAGAAAGTTCAAGGCAGACATGTTGGCCCAGCAGCGTCATCGAGACCTAGTAACTATAGAGTGCATGAGTGGTAACCTAGTG